>CM021752.1:4991137-5035053 GCA_011075105.1 Heteronetta atricapilla | reverse complement strand
CGGCCCGGCTCGGCGCGGCCCCGGCGGCCGCTGCTCCCCCCCGCGGGGCCGGCCGGGGATGCCCGTGGGCCGGGTGCGCCCCTCGACCCCCGCGCCCTGGGGTGCGACCCCCGGCGGGGCCCCCCCGGGCAGCCCCGAGGTGCCGGGGGTGGGCTACGGGCTCCGACGGTGCCCGACGAGCGGGGGGTGGCTGGGGCGAAGCAGCCCCAGGGGCACGGCGTGCGAATTGCCCCTGCCTACACAGCCCCTGAAGCGGCTGGGTTGGAAAAGGCCCCCCCAGGTCACCGGGCACAGCCGGTAACGACCGACCCGGGCACTGCTTCACCCCGCTGGGCTCTACAGCCGCGCCGTGGGACTTTCTTCTTTCCGTGGTCACAGCCCACACCCCGCTCCTGTGAGCTGTCCTTGGCTCCCGGTGGCCTCTGCCAGCTGGGCCATGCCGCTGCCAGAGCTGGCACAGATCAGCCACGGCCTCAGGGCCACGAGGCTGAAAGCCCCAGCCCCAAGCACAGCACCCCTGGGGTGCACCCCGAGCCCAGACCCACCCCTGCGGCACCCGTGCATCCCTTTGCCAGGTGACCGGTCCCAAACACAGCCCCGAGGCTGCAGCATGCCTGCAGGATGCCAGCACCATGTCCTGCAGCAGGGACAGAGCTGTCAGGGTGTGACATTGCTGCCAGGCTGTTGTAACAAGTCAGCACACAGCCTGCCACCAGCATCCCAAGCACAGCCATGTCTCCCCACATTTGCATCAGTTTTGCTGGATTTATTCTGTCAGTTTTCCTCCCTCCTGTCAACCAGAAAATTCAATGCTATGCAAATTTTAATTATGTAAATTTGCTGTTGTCCTGAGACCAGAGTGCGTGGTGCTGCACCCTGGAAATGCTTGCAGGGGCTGAAGTTTCTCACCTACAGGGCTCACACCACACCCCAACATGCCTCCCCATCCCGCATGTGTGACAAAAAACAGGGCCTGTGCCCCCTAGCCAAGCACCAAGACTCAGCCAAGTGGTCCCAGTAAAGCACCGATGCTGCCTCTGCCCCTAGAATCGCCTCTCCCCAAACCGTCCCTGGAAGGGAAGCCCAGCCAGCCAGCCTCAGCGTCAGGAAGCAGCCAGAACCCACATCAGGCCCCTTCGTGGGGGAAGATTTAACAGAGCAGCTTAAAAGCGCAGAGGTGACCCTGCTAAGGGAACATTACGCTTGGATTTATTTTAATTAAAGTGCTTGAGTGAACACATCCATTTCTGACACCATTTGGGGCTTTTTAGTTCTGAGAAACTGAAAACTTAAATATTAATTATTATTTTTTTTTGGTGTTCTGGCTTGGGTTGCATTATTTTTTGGCAAGAAAAGTGTTGACACCCTTGAAAGCTTTCACCTTCCTAAAAAAAGAAAACTATAAAAAGCCTTCCTTGGATGAAAACAATTTCTTGATCAGCCCAACCGCCCTTGTGCCCGGGTGTGTGGGTTGTGGGGCAAAGCCCAACGTCCCCCCGCTTGCCACGGAGGGCACCCCGCAGCCACGCCAGCAGCCTCGAGCATTCCTCGAGCTCCCCAGGAAAAGCTTTTGATAAACGGGAACATTACCTCTGCCACTGGTGCAAGGGCCAGCCTCTGCTCCGAGCACCGGGAGCACAAAACCCAGCGCCCTGACCGCTCGGGGCAGCTACGTGAAGGAGGTGAAGAGATGGCGTCCTCTTGCTTGGTTTTTTTCAGTCCCAGGCTTAAGATGCAGATCTTGGAACACTCTTGGCTGCTCTTACGTTCTGCATTCATTTAAAAGACAAGCACCACACAGGGGCTGTGCCGGTGTGCCTGCAGGACGAGCGGGGCCAGAGCTGGTCCGTGCCAGGCTGCCCGGGCTCTGCAGCACCGTGTGTGGGGCCAGGAGGGCTCAGGGCAGGGCTCTGGCAGCCTTCCCAAAGCCTCGGCCCTATAATTTGGTGCCTCTGCTTTCAGAACTTCCTGCAGCTATTTCCACGTGGGGCAATTCAGAACGCTGCCCTTCCTTCCCATGTGGCTGCAGGTGCCGCAGCTTGCGGCCGCACCGAGCCCTTTGCTCGCCCTGCAGCGCACAGCGGTGCTGCCGGCACCTGTGAGCAGCAGAACTGGGACGGGGCGTGCAGGCTTCGAGGATTTATCTCAGAAACACGCTTCCATGAGGCACCGCTGAGCCTCTGCCAAGCTGCAAGAACCTCGCATTCCCCAACAAGCCCATCCTACCAAAGCAGGGACCTGTTCTGAGGGAGCGGACCCGAACCAACGCGTACCAGCCGTCAGCAGGCTCGCTCCTCACCAGAACAGCCTGGGACCAGCACGGGCAAGGGAGCCAAGGCCATGGCAGTTAGCAAACGAGCATCGCTGGTGCTGGGATGGGCTGAGCAAGGCAGGGGACAAACAGCGGGTGACGTGCCTGCACTGCTGGCACCGGCACTGCTGCTCCATGCTCCGCTCCCAGCGGAGCTGGGCGCTGCGTGGCTGTTTGGGTTACAGCTGCACACCCAGTGCTCCTTGGCCGGGGTCCCGCGAGCAATAAACAAATACAGACCGCTGGGAAACTGCAGGCCTTCCCGTCAGATGCTGTCAGGGAAAGCCAGAAGGGGGAAGGCACCAAAACGGTGACAATTATGTATCGCCCTAGGAGGGAAAACTGGTTTCCAGACACCAAGAACCCAAGTGGCACAGAGTGCTATTCCACACCGCCCGCTCCAGAGCTCACTCAACCCGATAAACATCGCCCAAGCTTCATTAGGCTTTGCCAGTCCCTTGGGACAACAGTGAGGGTCAGTGCTGTGATCTGCAAGCCCCAGCCCCAGGCAGTGAAAGGTCCTGCTGAGGAGCCCCAGGCGCCCTGGCACAGCTCTGCGCCGGTGGGGCGAGTGCGGCTGCGTGAGTGGGGCTGGCTGCCCAGCTGCGCAAAGCACCACGAGACCCCGAGCAGTCACACGCAGCATCACGGCTGTGCTGCTCACACCATGAACTCTGCCAGGAAAGCTGCTCCCCGAGGGCAGGGACTGGCAATGCCTGCAGAAGCCCCACAGGCACCTTGCAGAACGGGGAGGGAGCCAGGGGTAGAGCAGAGCGGGGGCTTTGCTGGCAGAGCTGGCGCTGGGGGGTCCTGCACACCAAGCCCATCCAGCACCCCACGGAGTGCTGCGCAGGAGCTGGCCGGGGGGGTGGCTGCAGTCTGAGAGAAGGCAGATGGTAATAATTAGCCGTACACTAATTCCGTGGAAATTTCCATGTGCCTGGGAAAGAAGCTCACCAAGCCTTGCTGCTGCCCCAGGGCAGAGTTTTCCTGGAGTTTCCGGGGACTGTGACTAAGAGCTGGGCTGTCACACGGGTGGTGTTTAAATGCCTCCATGGAGCCTCCATCTAAACAGCACCAGCCCCAAACCCTCCCAGAGCCGGCAGTGCTGGGCTGCGAGGTGCTCAGCTGGTGGGGGCAGCATCCAACGGCCTCGGCGGCGGCTGCTGTGCCTGAGCCCTTCTGCTGTGGTTTGCTCCGGGCGAGAGCGCCGGGGACATCTCCTGTCGTGGTTCCCAAGGGAGGCAGCCCGTCACCCACCCGGGGGGAGCTCGGCACGCAGCATCCCGAGCACTCTCACGGCTCCTCCCTGGCAACACACACGGAGTCACAACAGGGCCCTGGAGGCCGGCAACGTGCTGAGCTCGGGCCCTGGCGGCGAGCCCGGCGTGCCCACGAGGCCCCGCTGCGGCGGGCTGCAGGTGCCGCTGCCCTGCTCTGCTCTGGGGAGCACCACGAGAGCGGGGCCGGAGCGGGCAGGAGGGCGCGATGCTCTGCTCCAGGGTGTCCTCCGAGGTCTGCTGCCACAGGGGGGCTGCTGGGGTGGCTGGGGAGACCTCGCTCCCTGCTCTTCTCCTCCCTCCTGCCTGATGCAAAGTACGCAGGCAAGCGCTCGGCGAGCGCCCCAGCCCTTGGCTCCCTTCTCCTTCCTACCTTTCCCGTGCAGGCTCGTCCCGGCTCCGACACTCTCCGCTACCTGTCCCGGGGCTCCTTAGAAAGCTGCTTGTGTAGGCAGCTGCCTGGAAAAGGAGCAAGGAGGAAGGAAGGGGACGGACAGGAGTAGGGAGGGCCAGGCGGCGTCAGGGTATCTCAGTGCACCCTACACAGTCTGAGCAAAAGGAAAAAGGATGTTTTGTAATATTTGGCGAGCCCTTCCCCGAGCTGGGAGAGGAAACCAGTGGGGCAGACGGCGCTCGGCGAGCCATCCACACACAGCACTGCCGGTACCGGAGCCTCTCTGCCTCCATCCCGCGTCTCCTGCTGGGGCCCCACTGGTGTCATGCTGGAAAAATGTGCTCTTGGCTGGAATTTGGCAGCCTGGCCTCTGGCGGGGAGGGAGCCTCTCTGCTTACAGAAGGAGCGGGAGCTGTGGCCTTGGGGCTGTGGGGAGAGGGTTTGCTGAGCTCTGGTGGCAGCAGGATAGCTCTGGAAACATCCCTGCATCCTACACCCCAGCCCTGAGGCCTCTGCTGCCCAGCCAGCTCCTTCCCTCCCTGGGGCAAACCCCAAACCTCGTCCCTGTTCTCTGGAGCCCTGAGGGGGCATCGCAGCCCCACAGTTTGTCCAAAATATGGCCTGGTCCCTGAGGCCGGGGCTCAGCTCTACACGTACACGCACACAGCAATCAGCTCAGGTTAAACGAACTCTCCCCCAAGCACCGGTGCGAGAAGCACCAGCCTGACTCCGGCTGGCTGCGGAGAGGAGCGTGCAGGATCCGGCCCCCGGCTGCCTGCAGCCGCTCCCTGCAGAGGGAGCGCAAGGAGCAGGAATGGGCAGGCTGGGAGCAGCCATTTCATCCTCGGAAAACGTAGTGCAGGGACGGGGCTGCTGCTGCCCGAAGGAGAACTCTGCTCAGCCCGGGAACAACCCCACACCAATCAACTTTGCAACCCACTTCCATATGCACAGCCAGATCCTGGTCCTTGTCCTGCGCCACGGCCACAATGACCTTCCCAAAGCCCTGGGACCCGCAGCAGCTGCGCAGCCCCTGCAAAGCAGAGGGAATTAAACCAGCGCTCTGCATCCCCACCTGCCGCAAAGAGCAGGAGGAGGACGGTGAGCTGGATGAACTCAGCAGGGCCACGCACAGAGGGACCCATTTGGGGCTGAGCACCCAGGAGCCTCCCATCGCTTCTGCCCCCTGGGGAGCTCTGTCTGCACCTGCTGGCCCCGAGCAGAGTGCGGGTACCTCGCTTAGGAGGAAGGGCCCCGCTCCATCATCTTGCTCCGAGGGCCACAGCCTCCCCCCTGTCCAGCCAAAACATTTGCTTCCCAGTGAGCCAGGAGCAAAACACCAACACACCGCACTGGGATGGGAACGCCAAGGGGACCGGCTGCACTGGGAGCAGAGCATCCCAAGCACTGCAGCCAGGAGCTGTGCTCAGGCAGGCTCGGGTCCTCGTGCTGCCAGCCCCAGGCCGACGCCGGGGTTTGCTGCGGGAGGAGAGCGCGGCCGGCTGCGGCAGAGGGCAGTGGCGCACACGGTTGTCTCATCGCTGGCTGCCGTCCAGCCTCCAGCTCCCATCTCCCAACTTGCTCTTTCTTTTCAGCTGAAACTTCCTGTTATTTATCATTTCAATTCTTTGCCTCTTCAGCAGTGCAGAAAATTGGCACTTAATTTGCCCTGCCAGGCTGCGTGGTGGCAGCTTAATTGACCCTTGTTGCGCACCCTCGCCCCATCGCGGTCAGTGAGCTCAGGCTTGTGCCACATTAATTTCCCGACCACTCTTTGTTCGAGCTGCCCTTTGCAGGGGTGTCGCTTGTGCTCGGCTCCGGGCAGGAGCACTGGGAAGAACACAGCTGCCAGCCATGGGGGCTGCTCATGGCTGGGAGGTGCGACAGACGCTCCCACAACAGTTTCTCATCCAAAGAGCAATCCTGCACCTGTCCCGAGCCCCTGGGGAGCCTGCAGCCCTTGCTCAGGACGGTTCCTCCCATGTTTGCAGTGAGCAATTTGGGTTTCCGCAGCTGTCCGTCGGCCTGCCTTTTCCCAGCTCGATGCCTCCTCAGCTGCTTAGCCGGTTGCTCCACACACCAGCACATTTCAGATTGCCACCTTTGGTACCGCGTGTTGCAGGGTGTCACAAATCTCAGAGCTTCTCCAAGCCTTGCACAAGTCAGAACCACAAGCCTCCAGTCGCTACCCTGACTTTCCCAGTTGTTTTCCAAGAGCTGGTCCTGAGCATTCAGCCTTGGAAGGATCACAGAGCGTTAGTGGCTGAGTGGCACACTGACCAGAAAGCTTATCATAAAAGCAGATTTACAGCAATCACCCAAATGTAGCCTCAGCTTAGTTCCAGTTCCCCTATTGCATCATTTGGGGCAAAGATTGCTCCACGAGCACCTGAAATAATTGGCATTCGGAGCACAATAAAACCCCACCTGTGGTTCACGATCCAGGCAGAACTGCGTTATGGCAGATGTCTACCAGGGGAATAAGATTTTTCCAGGTGAACGGAGGAAATGCAAATAATTCTTGCTTTGGAGTATTTCTGAGCACCGCTGAAGAGAAGCGGCCTGCACGTGTGCTCCTCCGCTGCACGACGGCAGCGAGGGCAGGAGCCCAGCCTGGCGCAGGGCAGGCCAGGAGCCCGTGGGCAGCGGGGTCCTCCTGGGGGTCGCACTGCTGCAAGCGGTCCCAAGCAGCCCCGCTGGGAGCGCTGGGCGAGGGGCTCGGGTGCAGGTTCTGCGGGCAGCGTTAGAGGTGGCACGGTGCGCCCTGGGTGCTCTGTGAAGGAGGAGGGCTTGCTTGGTGTTCCATGGATCACGGCTCAATTTGCGTTGGGCCATGGAGTCCTTCCAGCACTGCGAGCACAATGAGGTAGTATCTGCTGCTCTGCAGTTTGTATCCAGGCTGGAACCCCGGCCAGCTGGGAGCATGTTGGGACCAGACTCAAGTACAAAGAACAATGGAAAAGGCATCGCGAGGGGCGGGTGGAGAGGCAGGATCCAGCGCTTGGTGACAGCGCCGCATCTGGGGCTGCTCAAAGCTCTCCAGTTCTCCACCGAGAGAGGATCACAGCTTCCAGACCCTCCTTTCAACTCTGTGTCTTGTCCCCTCACTCCCCTTCATTATGTTTTCAGGCCACGGGCTCTGCCTGCCAAATGGTATCCCGGGGAAGGCGCTGCTGCCTGGATGGGCTCCAGATGCAATGCAGCTAATCCATTTTTATAGCCGGGAGCAGGTGTCCCGTGCATCTCAAGCAGCTAGTTCACAGGCTGCTCTTTGCTTGCCCACCACCAGTGCCCGTAGCTCCTGCAGGGCTGCAGCCCCGGCACTGCCCGGTTCTCACCTCCACATCAGGCAGTGGAGCAGAGGGATGTGGGCATGGCATCGCCCAGCACCTGTGCAGCCTGAGCTGCCTGTGCACAGAACGAAGAGCAGAGGAGAGTTTTCCACCCAGCTCCCATCCCCATGCTCACCTTTGCTGCACAAACAGGGACGTGACCAAGCAGAAGGCACCCACGTGTCCGGAGGCTGTGTGACCTGCAGCGTGCTGGGGAGAGGCAGAACCTGCGGGGAGGAAAAGAAAACTCTGCCTGGAACCAGAGGGGAAGGCCAGGAGGGTCACCTCTGCCCCTTCCAAACCGCAGCACTGTGGAACGTGGAGCGTGGTCAAGAAACCCCGTCCAAACCCACAGCCCCGGCGTTGCTGGAGGTAAAAAACACCCCCAAGGGAACCTCAGTGCCACCAGCACCCGGGGCAGCTGCAGCACCCAGGGCTTGCCGGGGGCTCGGGCAGAGCCCTGCTGACAGCCAGGGCTGTGCCGGGGCAGCCCCAGCCACGGAGCCGTGGTGCCGGTAACTATCGGCACGCCTGGACGCAGTAGTGCTGGGGAGACAAAGAGCCCTTGCTGGATTCAGCTGCCCTGGGTATTTTTTTCCCTCTTCGATGAATCACCTGCTAAAAATATTATAAATTGAGTCACTGGCCAGACCTTTCACTCCTCTGGAAGCAAAAATATTTATTTTACGCAGGCCCTGCCTGTGTTTTAGCAGAACTTTATGATCAATTTCTGAGGAATGTGCCATGCTGCATATTCAAATTACAACTTTTTCTGGCTCGCGGTGTAAATTTAAAATGTCTTGTTTAAGACCCAACTATTGTGCTGCCAGAAAAGTGCGGTTTCAGCAGTTTTTCCCCCCACAGCACCCGTTTTACCTGGGGTTGGTTATTTGCACCCCAGGGCTCGCGGTGCCAGCTGCTCCGAGGGGAGGCAGCACCCCTTCGCTGCGCTGCCACGAGGGCGGGATGTGCCAGAGCTGCCCGGCTCACCGGGGTAACCCATTCCCACTGCTCAGGGCTCTCTTCTTGTAAGTTGAAGCCGGCCCCTCTCCTCACCCCCTCGAGGCTCGTGCAAGCAACCTGTGTAGCTCCAGGCAGGCAGAGGCAGCGTGGCAAGGTCCTCGTGTGTCCGTGCAGGGGGGTGCAGCCGCAGGTGCCCAAAGCCAGGCGGCTCCGTCCTGGCACCACGTCCCCTTCCTGGGGCGCGGGGCAGTGCAGCACGGCGCCAGGTGCCCGCAGCGCTGGCTGCTCCCCATGCCAGGCTTATAAAAACCTCTCCCACCCTCATTTGACTTTAGGAAGGAAATGAGAGATTTTTCTCTCTTGCTTCAGGGCAGAGAGAGAATAATGGGATCTTTATTCCCCAATAATTAAGTTGCTTTTTGCGTAAGTTTAATTTGCGCTCCCTTCCAGCCTTCCATGCGAGGTGATGCCTCCTGCAGGAAAGCGGCCTCCGGGTGCTCGAGCGGAGCCAGGGGTCTCCGTGCTCACCGGGAAGGTGCAGGGAGAAGCAGAGCTGTGCCCATGGCCGAGATGCTGCACAAGGGCTGCGGAAGCCTTCAGCGTGCAAAGCCCAGCTGCTATTTCTGTGGTAACAGCAAAGGGAGGCTCACTGCAACCAAAACTGGGGGAGTAGAGGCACACAGCTGGCCCCCGAGAGCCGCAGGAGCAGGGCTGGCACATGCCTGGTGCCAAAATGCGCTGCCTGGCCCGGCTCCATCCTTCACAAGGGGCAGCAGGGGACAAACACACCCCTGTGGTGGGACACGTTACCGGTGGCTTCAGCAGAGAGGACAAGTGGCTGAAGCCAGCACGCAGGAAGGGACACCAGCATCGCCAGCCCCTTGCCTGCAGCAAGTGCTCATGTGGCGTGCTGGGACGGTGCTCCAGCCCGCCCGGGAAGCTGGGTGCACTGGGGCAGCACAGGCAGCACCCCAGGATCAGGGCAGCTCCTACCTCAACGCCGGGAAGAGCCTCGATGCCAGCAGGCCGGGGCAGCTGAGCACAACCTGCTCCATCTGCCTGCACAAGAAACAGATTTACAGACAGATTTACACACCCACATGAAATTCCCAGCAAGCAGAAAAAAAGGGAAAACTGTTTTGATCACTGGTTTTTAACAACATAAATACACGCAGCCAGAAACTCGTGTTGCCTTGGAGGGCAGCCCATACGCAGGGCTGGGAGGCACCGGGGGTCCCAGCTGCAGGCACGGCCGGGAAGGGCCCCGTGTCCTGCAGCCCTTCCCGAGGGGGATGGCAGAGGAAAGCCACGCACATGGGAAGCTGCTGTGCTCACAGCGCAGGCCACGGAGGTGCAGCCGAAATCACAGCATCGGGGACGCAAAGCCCGCGGCACCGCCCGCCCCGCGCCCCGCCGCGTGCTCCCCGCTGTCCACGCACAAGTGTTCAGCCGATGCAGGTTTAAAAGTCCCGGGCTGCGGCCCCGCTCCTCCCGGCTGCAGAACACGCTCAGGAAGTTCCTGTCCTCGGCTGAAACCCTTTGGTGTGGGAGAACCTGGAACTTATTACAAATCGCTTAAGTAACTTTGGCTCACTTGATCTAATTAAATCGGTTTCCCTGGCTATTCTAGAGGCCTGAAACCACCACTGAACTCCCAGGCTCTCTGCGCGAAATTAATTAAAGCAAATGATAACTTGGCAAGGAGAAAAAAAGAAAGTCTCTGTAGTGAGGAACAAACCCAGTGCAAGGGGGTGTTTGCTGAAGCACATGCCTGTGGGCGTTGTAAGGTGTTTTCAATAGACCCTCACGCAGGGATGGACTTCAGCTCATGCATAACACTGCTCAGGCTTAAGCGCTTTGCCAAATCTGGGCATAAAAATAAACTTGGAAGTTCAGTGCAGAAAGAATAAAGACAGGGATGTCTTGGTTTCCATAGGAAGCAGAATTAATAGCTTGGCAAAAGGGGTGCATTTCCATTTTTATACAAGAATTTCCTCCTCCTCTTGCAGAAAAAAGGACTTGTGAGAAACATGAATTGGGACGGTTCTCCAGAATTTGGCAGCAAGCCGCCAGCCATCCCACGAGGCCAGGAGGACTTCCAGGTTTCCAACAAAAATCCAGTGGCCCAGCACAGCGCTGCTCCATTCCTCGAGAGCGCCGCTGAGCACAGCACAGGGACGTGGGGACATCCGAGCACCAGCTCTGGGGACAGGTGGCATCGCTGGGGCACCGGGAGTCCTGCTGCTGGGCACAGCCTCTCGTGCCACCGCCTGGACTGACCCCATGAGTGTTTCATCGTGGGTCCTTTGAGCCCAGCGCCACCCAGCTCAGGCTCTGGCCACCAGCTGTTTGCTACACCGAGCCCCGTGGCAGCGCTGGGACACGGTCACGGCCGACACCTCGCCAGCTGAGCCCATCCTCCCCGAGCAGGGGTCAGCAGGCTGCGGAGCTGCTCAGCTCGTATTTCCCCACTGGCACCCTTCCCTCGCTGCCGAGGGGGAGGTTGGCCTCTCGGCTGTCTTTGCGTGGGAAAGGAGGCGCAATTGGCAGCTCCGATGGGGAGGAGGAGAAGCAAGTGGGGGCTGGTCCCCGTGGCTGGAGCACAGGAGCAATGTCAGGGTGGGCACGCTACAGGGGCACAGAGCAGAGAGCGGCCAGCGAGGTGCTGGGACAGGGACACGAGGCTCCCTGCAGAGCCCCTGCTTGCTGGCTCCCATCACGGTGAGACGGGCTCCTGGAGCCGAAAGCATCGAGCTGAAAGAGCTGCACTCACCGAGGTGAGGGGCTGCGCACACCAGCCCCGCTCCATGGAGCTGCTGGAGCTCCCTCCGCATCCCCCTGCGAGGAGAGGGGATGATTCAGTCATGCATGTGCCTTTCATTAAGCAAAGCCCTGGCAGCAGAGCTGCACCGATAGGATGAGGGCTGAGCGCAGCCTTCTCCCTCCTTTCCCCGGCGCTATCTGAAACCATAACCTCGACTGGCTGCAGTTTGCATCCATCTGCAAAAGCACATTAAGGAGGGAGAGAAAGGTTGGCAGCTGACCACAAACTTATTCCCCAGAGTGGTCCTTACCTGACTCTAACCAGATGCTGTTTATCAGCCCAAGCATATACTACATGCCCGATGTGACAGAGACAGAAAAAATACAAGAAATGCTTGTTATGCTTGGGGCTTTAGGGGGTTTTCATCCCAGGACCGGATATACAAGTTCCAGGAGAGGAATAAGTGTCCCTGGAGTCCCAGGCTGAATCTGGAATTCATATACTCTGTAAATGTACTTTATTTAATACAGGACTCAAGAAAGGTTTTGGAATTATTGCACTGGAGAGCCTGATTGCGTAGTTACAGAATTAAGGGCTAGCTGCAGCTATGTAACACGACATGGCAGCCCTGCAGAAAAGGCAGTGCCGTGCAGTTCAGCTAGTTTCTTCTCCCAGCTGCTGTCCCAGCGTGTGCTGAAAGGCTCCGAAGTGCAGGCTGCCTGCGCCCTACAGATCTCCCTTCTGCTCCAGGCAATGCAGCCCAGAGGACAGGGAAAGCACAGGGTCCCCGAGCTGCCCCCACCACCCACCTCCAGACATCATGCTCAATGCAGACCGGCACCAAGGAGGCCGATCAACGCATGGGGGGGATGAGAATGAACCCCAGACATCTCCGTTTGGCTCCCTGGCATGCAGAAACCCCTCTGCATATCGCACGCTGCCCTGAGAAGCCCCGCTGCCCTGCAAGCACATGGTGGGCTCCTGCCCCTGCTGGAGGCACCAGCCCTCCGGCTCCGAACGCCCTGCCATTTGGGTTACCCTACTCCTGATGTCAGGCATGGAGATCTGTGGTTAATGAGCCCAGGAGAGGAGCCTGGGGAGGGCGAGGGGATGGCTGGCCCACCTCCCACCTGCTGGAAATCTCCGCACAGGCACCAGCGCCCTGCTGCCTGTTCCTCCCGGCGCTGAGCCGGGCACCGTCCTCCCCTCGGGCTCTGGCCGGGTTTGGGCCAGCAGTGGGGAGCTGTGCCCAGCTGGGCAGTGACCTGGTCCTGCAAGCACCCACACAACACACGGACGTTGAGGAGCTCAGGGGAGCAGGAGCTGAGCTCTGGCCCACACCTCCGCACACAGCAGAGGCGGTGGTGCCGTGGGACAGGGGCGCAGCCAGCACCGGGCACGTCCTGGGGATGGGAGCAGCGCTGGGGGCCAACGGCCAGGCCCCAGCACCCGAACCCCCCCCCCAGGAAGCCTTCAGAGCCCAGCGGGAGCAAGGCCTGGGGCGGCGTGCAGGGAGGTGTTGCAAAACTCAGGGCAGGAGTAACGTGGAGCGTGGTAACGATCCAGCCCAAGTGAAGACAGATGTCTTCCCTGCTAAAAGGATGATAGGACTCTTTCAACAAAGGCGTATGTATGTGCATATCCAGGCACATCTGTATACTCACACGTTATAGAGATGTGCTTTTTAAATATTCTTATCTGCTTTTAAACAAATAGCTAGCCAGCTGCGCTGTGCAGCACGCTGTAGCCGTTCCCCTGCGAGGCACATCCTTCTGCCTCGTACCCGGGGTAGCTCAGGGCTCCTGAGCTTCCCCCCACCAGCCCCATCCCCGTTTTCCATTTTCCAGAAAACTGAGCCCTGCCAGCAGGGACGGGGCAGGACACGTTCCTGCTGCCCTCCAGGAACGGGCCACGTCGTCGGGTGCCAGCCCCGCCGGCAGGGCAGGGCTCAGAGCTCACAGCAGCCTTAACAGGGTCTCTGGGCAGTCCGTGGTGCTTTGCCTGCAGAAAGCCTGGCTGCTTCTGGAAAGCTTCCCAGATGCTTTGGCTGAAAGCATTTAGGCAGAGGCCACTGGAAAAAGTGATGTGCTCTCCACGTATGTGTGCCACCAGCAGCCATGGCCCAGCAGCGTTAATCACCGCGCCGGGTGCCAACAATCACACAGAACTAAGGGAAACATCTTGCTGGAGCTCCTGGACTGGCAAGGGGAGCTCTGCCCCCGCCAGCCCAGCTCCCAGCAGTTCTTGCCACCTTCGTGCCAGCAAGCACATTCATTAACCCCTGCTTCCTGCTAAGGGTTCATCTCAAACAACCTGCACATCGACCTCTCCTGGCACAGGACACAGAGAAAACCATGAGCCTTGGAAGCAACACGTGCACACACATTTGTTTGTGCTGGTAGGATGCACATACCTCGTGCACTCGCTGCAGACGTGAGACGCAGGCTGGTTTCAGAGCACCAGCAGCAGGGATTTGCAGCCCATAGGTTCTCCATTCGGCTGGAAGTCACATCTAGCCCCGAGACAGCGCAGCCACTTCTGCTCCTGAGCACGTTATGCAAAAGGCTGAGCTGGGGAGCAGCAAGTCTTCCCTCAGCAGCCCCTGGAGCCATTGCAGATCACTCACATCTCCATTCCTCCTCCTGAGGCTGCTGCTGGGAGCTGGCTCCAGGAAGCTGTGTTCTGCCTTGCCTGCAGCCAGCATCCCCAAACACGCCATGGCAACATTTCTCTTTACTGCTTGCTCTGATTGCAGCTGGGATCACATTAAGCCCTTATATTCCCTCTGTGCCTTTCCCCTTCCCCAGCAGGGCAGAAAGAAAGGGAAAAAGGGGGAATAAAAGCTACACAAAGCACTCTTCCCAGCCCTCAGAGCCCTCTAGCTAGGCCTTCTCCTTCACTAGGGGCTTTTATAACCTAGAGTTAACTGATTGCTAATTAATTCAGAGTAATTAGCACCATTGCAAAAACTAATCTGGTCACTCCCTAGGCATGTGTTCCTGACTATGGGGCTGATTTTTCTCTGTAGTGAGGTGTAGAGAAGAGCTGTAAGCATCTGTGTGCTTGGGCAGGCACTGGGAGCACCTCCTGGAGCCACCACCCGAAGCTGGGGCGTGTGTCCTGTCCCTTCCCGGCAGCTCCACGTACGGGCAGGGGTCCCCTGGCAGCCCCCACCCCTCGCTGGGGCTTCCTGGCCTCCAGCCCTCCAGGGAAGGGCTTCTTGGAAGGGCTGGGAGCCGTCCTGTCCCGGCAGGCTGGCTGACCCCGGGGATGGGGCAGGGCCAGGCCGGCGGGACGGTGCTGAGGAAGCTGGTGAAAAATGTTTTATTACGTGTCACTGCCTCCCAGCCCCAGCTCGGCTGGGGAAATTACGTTAGAGTTGGAGCCTGCTGGCAAAACATAAAGCGGTCTCCACGCTCCAGCCACCACAGGGGTATTAATCAGGCTGAAAACACAAAAACAACAAGAAAAACACCATCTACGGGGTGCACGGTGTCAGATGCTCGTGCTGGGAGCGGGGCCAACCGCTCATATCTCGACTCTGTCATGAATATACCTCTAGGAAAACGCATGATCTCTGCAGTGCTTCACTCCCGTGTCACTTCCATAGCAAAACAGCCCGAGGCACCTGCTGCACCTCAGCCATCCTTCCCCATCCCCTGCAGGGATGCTGCAGTGCCCCGACCTTCCCACCTCCACGCTGGGAGATGCGGCATGGGCACGAGGAGCTGCTCACATGCCCGTAGAGCCCCGACTGTGTGCGGAGAAAGTGTTGGGCTGGGGGCTGGGGGAAAGCCCCCTGCTCCTGGCATCTGCGCCTCGTGCTCCCCGGCTGCGGGCAGGGGCTTGGCACAGCGCTGTGCCTGGCCGTGGGCGAGCGGCACAGAGGTTGGAGGCTCAGCCGTGCCGGAGCCCGGGGAGCAGGCTTGATGAAGAAAACATGCCCTTCACTTTGCTGTTCCCTCCCCGTAAAGCTGTAAACCCCTTTCAAATGCTTCATCTCCCTAACTTTTGGATGCCATTAAACTCGTTATTAATTTACTCCAAATGTCTTCGCTCATATTCCAGCGCAGCTAACCCCATCAAAAGGATAAGGGCGCAGTGCTTAGACAGCACTTCTTCTCTTCAAAGCCTGTTACTGAGATTAATTGCTTCTCTCAAGTCCTCTGAGAAGGAGGTGCATTGGGATAATTGTTATTGGTGCGGGGTCCAAGGTGCGGAGCAGGGTCTGGGGTGGAAGCAGGGGACTGCATTGGGCTTGCTGCGGCGATGAGCGCTTGGCAGGGGTGAGCTGTAGGGGTCCCACCTGGGGCCACAGCCAGGTCTGTCCCTAAAAGATGCTCCCGCAGCTCCCGGGGGGAAAGCCCCGGCCTGTGGCGTGGTGTGAGGGCAGAGCTGGAGCCCTGGGTGCCGCTCCCCACCCCTGCCTCTGAGCCTCTTCCCTTTGAAGAGCGCTGGGCTTGCTGTCAGCCTCCCGCTGCTCTTCCCTCATCGCCGCCGCCTGCCAAGAGCCGCGTGTGCAGGCAGCAGACCCTCCTCTCTCCCGATTTATCCCATGAAGTCACCAATCCCGGTCCTTCCTGACATCACCGGTGATGTCAGGGGCCGGGAGCGGGGTCCTTCCCCGCAGCCCTGGCGCGGTGCCGGGGGTGCTGGTCACCGTGCGGCGGGACGGGCGGTGCTGGCCGCCCCCCGCGCACCGGCAGCCCCAGCTCGTGCCGTGCGGTGCTGAGCCCGCGGCTCCCGGCGCAGGAGGAGCGACGGCCATGGGCTGCGGCGGTGCCCGCGCGTCGCGGCCAGATGTGCGCGGTGCTGCCGCTGACACGGTACATCTGGTCCGGGTTTTGGTTTCCATCGCGGAGTTTACCACATCCACCCCAGCCGGCTGGAAGCGAGGAGGCGCGCATCTGGAAGCAATCGCAGCTGTCACGCTTCAAGGAGATACTGCACCGCGGAGCAGAGAACACGATACCGCGCCCGAGCAGCCTCTTCCAACCCGCGCTGCCTCCCTCAATCCCAACCAGATGAGGAGAGCGGCAGCATCCCCGCCGCCAGCCAGGTCCCGCTGGGTGCCGAGCCCCTCCCAGGAAGGGCAGCGCGCCCCGGCGCCGGCGCATGGCTGGGAACAGGCACGGGGCTGAGCCCTCGCCTGCCCTGCGCCAAGGGGTGCACCCAGCAACACCCCCCGGGAGGGGGTGCGTCCGTGCAGAGCGGGCAGGACGGTGGAAGGGGCACCGCCGGTGGTCCTGGCCCCCTCCCCGCCAGGCACCGCCGGGTGTGTGTCCCCCCGAGCTGTGTCAGAGCACCCCGAGGCAGAGCCCTGCCCGCTGCACAGGCAGCGACACCGCGCTGCGCCGCGCTCTGCTCTGCGGGCCGGGGGCACCTTCCCACTTGGTTAGCTGCCCCCGGCTCTCTGCAGCCCACAAGGTCTCGGGAGCGCCGTCACCGCGCAGCGTTTCTGGCAGGGGAAGGAGCACTTGTTTCTTTATGATACGGAATGGTTGCAGCCTTAGCTATTTCTAAATCATGCCGGTTCATGAGCAACCTGACAACCTGGGAAACGCAGCAGGCCGGAGTCTGTACCAGGCCCTAATAAAATCCTTGAGGAGGGGCTGCAGGGAGAGCAGAGGGGGTGAGAGCAGAGCTGCTGCTTCTCTGCCCTGCGCTTTCGGCTGTTAAGATTTATTGAAGGGGGAAAAAAAAAAAAGACTGAAATAGGAAGGAAAAGAAACAGCAGATATATAAAATGCTGTCGCTGGTGAGGTGCTCCCAGGGCTGGCTCTGAGCAGCGTGCCACCAAACGCCTGCAGCAGCCACCACAGGCCATCGTCTGGCAGCGGGAATGCTTGGAAGGGGAAGACAAATGGCACAGGACATAGAAATAACAAGTGCTTTGTGGAAACCGTGAAGAAATAACGAACAGATTAAAATAGAGGATCTATTTTTGGAAGGCCTGGCACAGGATCTGACCCAGAAAGCCACCTACAAGCCTCGCCAGCACTGCCTCCCGTGCTCAGACCTGGCCAGCTCTGCTCCAAGGGCCGAGGTGTACCTGCCCTGCCATGGACGAGGCACCCGGAGGGGCTGGGACCCGCTCGGTGACACCCTGAGGGGCTCCCGGGCAGAACGAGGGCACCTTGGCAAGGCTGGGGGGACACGGGTGCTGCAGGAGCAGCGTTTTGCTGTTTGCACTCTGGATACCAGATAGAGGCCAGGTCAAGAAAAACTGATTTCAGACTTTTATGGCCAAAACATCACCACCTTCCTGTCAAGGTCTTGTTAGTGGGGTGTGATGCGTTGCCAAGTGCTGTGGCCGGGGTCGTGCAGCCCCTGGAGTGCTGTGCAGGGCTGAGCTGAGCAGTGCCTCCTGCTTGCTGCTGCTTTGCCCCCCTCGACATCTCCCAGGCACTGGGGGAGGCGATGGCACAAGCCCGGATCGCCCGCACAAGCCACCGTCCCTGTCCCCTGCCCGTGCAGCAGCCAGCCTTCCTCCGCTTCCCGGCTCCAGTTCTCCTCCGGGTGCACCGGGGCTCTTCTCCTGAAACCCTTCTTTGTCATGGAAAGTTCTGCAGCTGGAAAATGCCTGGGGTTGGGGCCAGGCGCGGGGGCAGCCAGGTCTCCTTGGAGCAGCCCTCTGCGCCGTGTTTGTTTTGCTGGCCGCTGCCAGCGGCTCGGCGGCGGCGTGCCATGGCTGAGCAGTCAGCGACAGCGCGGCTGCGGTGCCAGACCCACCTCCCTGCGCCGTCACCGGGTGGGTTTTCGGCTGGCTGCACATGGAACAGGTTACGTTTTTATAATCATCTTTCAGCAACCCTTTCCTTTTTTTTTTTTTTTTCTTCTCTACACTCCCAATATTATTCCGTACCGCTCCTCCCCTCTCCTCTCCACTGTCTTTCAAGCCTGTGTCCACGGGAGCGCACCTCAAAGCCTTTCAGAGGCTGCCGAGCACGGTGCCCTCCAGGACAGCCCACAGCCCACCCATCTCCTCTTGCAGTCCCCTCTCCTCCTGCGGACCCCTGCAAGTCACTGTCACGCTGCCCAAGGCCAGCAGGAGCCACAGGCAGAAAGAAGGGGCGGGATGGGAGCAGCTCCCATTACGCTATCAGCGTCCCCCATCTCTGGCACTCCTCGTCCTCACTGAGGAGGTTCCTGGTGTGGGGCTGTGCCCCGAGCTGCTCTGATGGGGACCTGGAGCATGACCAAAACCTCCCAGCTCGCTGCCATCAGCCCAGACTCGCTACGACTGCACCGGACATCGCCATTCCCCTCCCGGTGCTTGTGCTTCGCCAGTTACCTGGGGATTTCTCAGGCAGGGAGGCTCTGTCCCCCCTCACGAGGCACAGATCATGAGCAGAGGTGGGCTCGTGCCTGTGGCCACAGCAGGGAGCTGGTGCCCCCCAAGCACCCCGCTGCCTCCCGCACAGCCATCCTGCGACCTGCAGGCTGGGATCGCTGGGTCGGAACAGAAACCACCGGTGTGCTGGGATCGCGGTCTCTGGGTTCACTGGCCTGAGCCTGTGTTCGTCTGTTCCAAAGAAAACAAGGAGACAAGACTCCGTTCTTCCACCACTCTGACATATCTGCACCCACCCGTGGCCCCACTGCTAAATCTTTGTGTTGAGAGGACCAATCTACTCTGGTTTTGTTGTATTTTTTTCTCTATTTCTTTACAAAGAGCCTGCTGGTGCTACCTGCTGGAGCCAGCTGTGGGTCCTTCGGGGAGCCTGGACTTGTTGGGATGCGTCCTCAGGACATTTTGCTGGCGAACACATTCCCCTGCCCTGTCCCCTGGATCTCAGCACCACACCAGCCGTGTTGGGAGGGCGGAATGGCAAACTGGAGCCTGAGCTGAGAGCAGCTTGGTCGAGGGCAGCCCCGCGGGCTCCTGGCTGGACCTGGACCGAGGCCGCGCTCAGATCGCCCCGGCCATAAAAGCAGACGGGGCTTGAGGAGCAGGCAGGGCAGAGGCAGAGTGCGTGTTCTCACTGTAAATAAAGTGAGATGATTAATTAAAGTGCACGCCTGCTGCCAAGAGGAAGAATGGGGCTCAGGTGGCTAATTAAAATCAGGCTGCAGATCCAGCCCAAGAATTTCTGCCGTATGGTCGTGCACACCACATCTGCTCCATTAAGATTTCAAGAGATAAAGGCAGGAGAGGTGCAAGAGCTCAGGAATTCCAGGAGAGCCGCTGCAACAACCTGGATGCTGCCGCGCTCTGCTCGGGGCGCTGCCGCTGCCTGGCGCCGTCCTGCCCAGGATGCACAGGCGGCACCCTGAGGCTCTGCAGGGACACGTCCCTGGGGATCCCCCTGCCTGGTGGGAGCGGCGATGCCCCCCGAAACCACTGCTTCATCCAGCAAGCCGTGCTAAGGCCCCGCTCCCGCCCGTGCAGCGGGGTAATGCTGAGTTCCCTCCCTGAACATCTGTGCAGATGTTAACAGGCGTTGCGGGGCTTGGTTTTCAATACGAGAGGCGAAGGGTTAGAGTTGAGCTCTTGGGTAAGCGACACCAAGAAAGCCGACGTTTAATTGGCATTCCTGCCCGGGATGAAAGCCCGCGGCTGCCAGCGGTCACGGGCTGTAAAGGCCACACAGGCGGCCCCGGGGCAGGTCCCCGCGGGACGAGGCGTCGCAGCATCCCCAGCCCCTCCGGCAGCCATGGGGCAGGACCACGGGGCTCAGGTGAGCCTCCGAACATCCATGAGCAGAAAAAAATGTGGGCAGGGGTGTTCACAGCCTGGCTCTGCACTGGGGAGGGGGCAATGCGCGTGAATAACAGCCCGCACAGGACCCCAGCACAGCCCCTCTGTCCTCCTCCCGATGGAGATGCACACTTGGGGGTGCGCAGAGCCCCGCAGCCACGGCGCTGCTCCCTCCCGTGCCTCAGCTGCGCCTGATCGCGGGGCTGGAGTTCTGTTGATGGTTCCCATTAGCGTGAAGTCCCCTGGCTCTGCTGCGGAGCTCTTCCCACGTTAAACGCTTCGCTGGGAAAACGGAGCCACCGAAGGCAGCCAAGGCCCCCGTCCCTTTCAACTCTGGCGTTGCAGGGGAGCTCGGGGCCCCGAGGAGCATCTCTGTTTTGGGCTCCTCAGAGGAATCAAGGCAAACAGAGGAGCATCCTCCTGGAGCTGGCCCTTCGTGGGCTGGCAGGCAGCCGGCGAGCCCCCGCGCAGCAGCCGCCCGCGCCGTGCCCCTGCGCAGGGCGAGCAGCCCCCCCCCCTTCAGCCCCGCGTTGTTTTCAGTTTGTTAAGGAACAGCGAAGCATTTAGTCCTCATTACAGAGCTCTCGGCTGCCAAATCCTTTCCTTCAGCTCCACATCTGTTCCCGAGTTGCAAGAGCCTCGAGTACACTGGGGCTGCAGGCTGCTGCTCGGCCCCCTTGCAGCCCGCAGCGGGCAGGGGGCGAGGGAAGAGGAACCCCCGGGGAAGGGGGCAGAGATGGAGGTGGGCACGGACGAGCAGCACCGCTGGGGCTAGGGCTGCTCGAGGTGGTTTGCACCGGGGTGCACGAGCCAGGGGATGAGGATCCCATGTCCCACCTTGGCAGCCACACAGGGCACACGGTGACAAGGCAGCCACACCGGACACATGGTGAAAAAGCCACCACAGCAGCCAAGCACACAGGGCTGGCCCTTGCTGCATCCCCCAACCCCCCAGGACGCCCACCCCAGCTCCACAGCGAGCCGCCGCTGCAGCCCCAGCTGCTGCCCTGCCCAGGCCGTGCTCCCCAGGAGCCTGACCCCCTGGGTTACCTGTGAGCTTGTCGGAGGTCCCTAAGAAAGGCTTAGCGACTGGAGCCAATTGTAGTCAGGTGGTTGTTATTATCAGTAGTTTTCATCGTAATTCAGAGCTGCTGCCACTTGCCAAGCGCTTTCTGCAGCAGCCCGTTATTAATAGCACATTGCAACGCAGCCGAGCTGTGCTTTTCCTGTCAGACAAGAACTTCTGCCGTCAGCTGCTCTCTGCAGCCCCACCAAACGCTGGGTGTCCCTGCGGACAGTGGGTGCTCGGCGTCCCGGAGCCACCGCCGTGTGCGGCACCACCTGGGCGCAAAGCCCTGCGGGGCTGCAGGGCAGCGGAGCTGGCGATGCCTCCTGGAGGTGCCTGAAGAAGCAAGATGGGGCCGATGTGATCCCGTACCCCACCCGCCCCTGTGGCCAGGATGAATGTTTCGGCAAGTAGAATTACAGAAAGCTCTACCATAAGAATTCATCGTGATCCCCAGCAGCCAGCGGCTGATGCACACCACGCAGCAGGATGCCCGTCCCCAGCTATTTTTCTGCATTGAACAGCAGGAGTTAATGCTGGCTCAATCTCTGACACTGCTGTGCTTGAAATCGATAAAAAATCTTACGGCATAACAGCTTTTTGTGCAATGTGCCCCTCTGCCCTCTCTTTCCCCCTTGCTCTGGACCATCCGTCTCCCACAGGACCACGAACCCCCCCCTGTGGTTACAGCCCCAGCGCCGCACTGCTGGCAGCAGCGCCTTCCCCTTGAGACCTCCCGCTGGTGGTGCTGATGCTCTCCGGGAGGATGAGGAGCAGGGGACCCAATCTTCCTCCCACCCCATCCCATGGCCGGGCAGCCTCGTGCACCCGAGGGCAGAGCTGCCGGGCTGTGGAGCCAGGCGTGCCTGACCTGGGCTCTCCGTGCCCACGGTGCTGGGCAGGGGAGGGACGAGTCCCACGTGCCCGTAGTGAGGATCTCACTCCCTGCTTCCTCCAGTTCCAGTGAATGATTTTCACACAGAAAGAAAAAAACTTGAGAAAGCAAGCTTTTGGCATGTTTTTGAGGGAAAAAAAAAAAAAAAAAAAAAAAAAAAAAAAAAAGCCCATATTTGCTTGGAAATTGGCTTTGTTCTGTTTGAAAAACAGTCCAATTTTTCTATGGAAAGTTGGAAGAAAGACCCAAAGACCCAGATTGGCTTCAGAAGAATGCATGTATCGCAACACAACTTTCCACGAAAATGGCACGGCTTCGGAGGTGGCAACAAAGCAAAAACCCTCGAAAGCAGAATTTCGCCCTGCACCTCGTGGGGCAGTGGGGCAGGGCTCGGGGCCGGGTGCCCGCACCATCGCTGCTGCCGGCCTGAGGAAAGGCAGGTGCCCCAGAAGGTGCGGCTGGTTTTTTTCCAGCTAGCTGGTTTAATACGAGAAATTAACTCACCCTACAAAATTTGCCCTGTTAATGCGATTTTGGCGTGGCATGTTGCCCAATAGGATTTCTATTAAAATGTGATTTCCTCCTGCTTATAATTTCATGATCTGAGGCATTTGTGTAGAACATCAACCACGCAGGTAATATATGGGAAGGGTTGCTAAATTAGAGAGCGTGTACATTTTTTAATGGAGGGTTGCAAATAGACATGAAATAATCAAGGCTGGATACAGCCGCCATCATTTACCGGTGTCTGACATGGTGAAATACTTCATCGAGGGGTTATTGCCATTTAACACATCTTTCACTTCTTCCATCTTTCCTGAATAAAGTGCCCGGCTGTCCCATCCGTCTCCACGCGGGGATCTGTCAGCGCCGCGCTCTGCACAGCCTGCCAGCAGCGCTGTAATTCTGATGTATGCTGCGATCACCGCGGCCGGGCAGGAAGCATATTTCTCTTTTATTTATCAGCAGCGAAGGTGTTCCCTGTAAAGTCAAAGGCAGGGCTGTGCCGGTAAGGAGGAAACAGTCGTGTTCATCTCTTGCCCCATCCATCTCACCCCGGATTCTGCGGACCATAAATTCAGCTCGTCTCCCATCCACGTGTCTGCAGGCGGCTGGCGTGGGACGCGTGGGAGGGGCGGCCTTTGCTGTGCAGCCCCTTCCCCACAGCTGCAAACACGTCTGAGAGAAGCCTCTATTCTGTTCTATTCTATTCTATTCTATTCTATTCTATTCTATTCTATTCTATTCTATTCTATTCTATTCTATTCTACTCCTGTTCTGTTCTGTTCTGTTCTGTTCTGTTCTAGCAGCTGGGAGGGAGCAGAAAGGTGTTCTCGTGCTGCTGTGGTGCTCGGGCGTGTGGAGATGCTCTCCCCGGTGCTGCCACTTAGCATTCGCCCAGTGTCTGGCAAATAAACACCGCATTGTTCTGAGCCCCTCACTGCAGAGGCAAGAAGCACTTAGGGGCTTTCATAAAGCCCATCTGCATAATAATGGTGGGGAATTCTTATCTGGAGTGATCTGAGTGTCAAAAACCGCAAGCCAGCCGTGAGTTATGGGGAGGAAACACCGGGGAGAAAACGACCCTGGCTGCTGCGGAGCCCAGGGAGGAGGAGGAGGGACGGCCGGGAGCCGCTCTTGTGCTGCGCCCTTTCCACCCAAGGCATCAGCAAGGCTGGCTGCATCTGTACATGTAGCAGAAACACCCAGAGGCCAGAGGTGCTCCTGAAGCCATCTCAGGACCTTCCCAAGCACCGTGGCACAGAGAGGGGCACTGCAGAGGGGCTCCAGGGCCAGGCCGGCGGTGCTGGCTGCGCACCCGGGCTCCCCGTGCCTGCACCGGGGCCCTGCCGAGCTCCCTCGGGGCTCCCCACCCGTGGGAATATGTGCCACCTACCAGATGGGTGACTGCTGGGGAAATTCTGATTTACGAGCAGCCAAACCTGCCAACGCCGCCGCTCTCCGGAGAGGGAGATGTGTTTTTTCTGGAGCGCTGCAGGGCCGGGGGCTGCTCTGAGCCCCGAGCCTTCCTGAGCTCCCAGCCCCTCGGGGTGTGAGAGACTCCGAGGTGATAACTTATGCAAACACACATGTTATTACCCGGCCAGCTGAATTTAGCATGAATCAGGATCTCTGGCTTTGCAAGAAAAACAAAGACAGTGAAACGAGGCAGGGCAAATGGAACAAAAGCCCTTTCCTAATTAAGAGGAGAGCACAGACGGGGAGGCAGCCAGGCTCAGACTGCGGCCCCGCGGCCCTGCCTGCCCCTGGAACAGTGCTGGGGAAACGTGCCCCGAGCTCCCCTTGAACAGCAGCGCGGTTGGACGCATCCTGGATTTTTCTCCTCCATAAAGTTCCCATCTCAATAAAGACCAAGAGGTGTCTTCAGGGGCTGTGTCTGTAACTGCAGCCCCTGCGGTCTGTGTGAGCACAGTGGTGCCCAGGCTCCCACCGCTCCCCTTGCCTCCCCTGCCCTGCCCTGGCCTCCTCCCTCACGAGCTCGCAGCCTCCCGGCTGGTTTCCGTGTCTGCCCACACCTCTGACGGATCGATGATGTGCTCAGCCTGAGCTTGCTGGGCCCTGGGGTTTGCTCCTGGTGCAGCGCCTGCTCCCCTGAGGGGCCGCATCCTGTGCCCCCGCCTGCCGCCGTCCCGTCCCCCCCAGCCCCGTGCCGTGGCAGGAGCTTTGTGAGCCCGGAGCTGAGGTTTGGGACCTCAATCTGCCATGGGGAGGCAGACACCCTCAGGTCAGACCAGGGGCTGACCCTGCCCGCACCCGGGCAGAGCAGGCAGCAACCCCCTGGCAGGGAGGGGAGCATCCCCCCGCACGGCTCCGACGTGCTCCCAGCCCTGACACAGAGGGAGGAAGCTGCAGATCGGAATCACATCCATCAGCCGAAAAGAGCCCTTGAGAGGAGCCAAGAGTTCAGCTAGCACATCTTTAAATCATAATTTACCCTGTCTAGGAGGAGTTCAAAAGTTACTGGCTGCGAAGTCCGACCAGACCCCTCCGAGCACACCGGGGTATTGCAGCACGGGACACGAAGGACCCGCGGTGCTTGTAAGTCATTCGCTGCTCGGAGCTCAAAACAAAACCACGTGTGTCCCACCCCCAGTCCTCAAAACTTCCCGTTCCTTGCGTACTGAAGGGAGAACACGGAGGGGCATGGAAGGAGAGGGGCTGCTGACACCAGCAGAATTGTGCCGGTCGTCACAAGCAAAGCCGATGCTCCGGCTGTCCTCAGCGTTCCCGTTACCAGGAAGATGCCGGGGTGTAGCACAACAAAACACGATCTTATTTCTGCCAAGTTGCATTAGGACTTACAAGGCATTTCCAAGATGGAGGGAAAAAAAAAAAAAAAAAAAGAATTATTGTGGATGCGCATTAATTTCAGCTCCATGCATGAGAAACATTCACTGACTTTGGCAGGAGCCGACTGGGCCCTCTGCACCCGCCGTGCGGCAGCGCCAGGCACCGGCCACAGCCGTGGGCAGGAAGGTTTCCTGGGGGCAAAAGAGGGGAGGTGGGAGCAGAGGGGAGGTGGGAGCAGAGGGGAGGTGGGAGCGTGGGCTCTTGGGCTCCCTTCCTGGCTCAGAGCTAATCTGCTGAGCGACCCCAGGCTAGTGGCTTGTTTTGCTTTCTTTGCCCTCTGGAAGCCACCCATAAAATCGGTTCATGAGAGGCTTTTTTTTCCCCTGAAGAGCCTTATGACACAAGGAAATGACTTGCATGACAAAGTGCCGTTGTACCGGAGGAGCGCGGAGCCCCTCGCTGCAGCGCCCAGAGAGCCTGGGGGGGCGGCTGGGGGTGGCACCTCCCGCAGCCCCCCGGAGCCACGGCCGCGGTCAGCCTGCAGGGACCGCGCCGGCTGCGGGAGCTCTGCAGAGCGAGAAGGGAATTAAGCATGCAGTTATTGATTCATTCCAGCTATTTTAACAGATTACTGGAAAGAATAAAGACCGAAACCTGGCATTGCTCGGCTCAGCCCGCGGCGCGCTTCCTCCCAGCGCTCCGCCACTCCCCGCACGATTGCTCCCTGCGGACGCATTAAGTGAAGAAGTGCCCTGCTGCGGGCAGCAGTGGCCTCCGGCACTGGCCAGACTGGAAGCTGGAGGAGGCATTTCTATTCTTAGCTGGCTGCCGCATCCTCTCGCAGCATCCAGTCAAGGTTTGCCTAATTTTTTCCTCCACCCCCAGCTGGTTCTGGACAGGCGTTTTCATGTGCAGGAACGTGAGGTGGGGTTTCTAGGCAGGGCAGATCTCCTGAAGCAGTATCCCGAACCTCTGGGCAGCTGGCACTCGTGGCTTTCTGCTCCAGGGATGGGTGCCTTCCAGAGAATTGTTCCTCCTTGTAACCTTCAGCAACCCGTGGGCTCCCCTGGCAGTGCACAGCGCCAAGTGCAGGCTGAGCATGGGGCCAAGTGCCTCAGTGCCCGGCCAACTTGGGGCCTTCGGTGGCTTTGGTGCCTCCTGAGCAGCTGCCCCACAGCTGCCAAAGGATTGGTGCCCAGCACTTGTCCCCCGCCCTTCACCACCCCCAGCACTTCGCAAAACACTCACACCACTGGAGACAGCAGGGACATTTGTGGGGCTGCGGATGCCCCAAGAGAAAGGGACCTGGAGCAGCCCTGCGGGCACTTGTCCCCCCCAGGATGTCCCCAGGCAGCACAAGAGGCTCCTTCCCGCGGGGAGCGGAGGAGCCCTGCAGCACCCTGCGGCACCGGCAGCCGCAGCCAGCAGCAGTCCCTGCGGGCAGAGCGCACGCCCCGTGCGCACCGCACACACCATATGCCGGTGCTGCGCTCGCACCCCGAGGGCAGAACACAAACACCTTTTGTTGCGTTTCCCTCCTATTAAATATTTATCGGCCCGATTTGCATGGCTCTTTTGCATAAGCTGCTGGAGCTGTCTCTGCGAAGTGTCTGTCTTTAAGACAATCTGAAGCATTCATATAAATAATTCTGCAGGCATTTTGACTTCCCAGGACAGAGCCTTTGTTTTATGCCATTGCCAGCAAATTCCTGGTCACATGGGTTCAGGTTTCCAGCACAAGATTAGTACACAACAGCTCCCATTGAGAGCAGCAATGGAGAATTTCCCCATTTCCTTCCAACCCGGAGCAACGACAACCCAAATCGCGTTGGGAAATCTGGTCCTTATTTAGGTGTCCAAACAGCACCGTGCTGAAAACCCTGCTTGAAAGTGCCCTGGCACAGCGAGCCCCAGCAGCACTGCGCCAGCAGCTTTTCTGCTGACATTTTTACGTGCTTCACTTACCGAGGCCGCTTAACCAGGAGGCTCCTTTCTTACCACTCACAGCTCCATTGAGCGAGAGGAAATAGGGTTGTTATGCTTTTGATTTCAGACCCTAATTAGGCCTCAGGAAAGGAAATAGTGCTGCTAAGGTAATGCACGCGCTGCTCCCTAAAGGGTCCCAGCCACTGCTCAGAGCTCGGACAGATTTCAGCCGTGCAGTGTCCCCACTCGGCCCTCCTGGGCTCTGTGGTTGGGAGCGAGGAGGGGACGGATGCTGCCCCGGTGACAAAAGCCCTATTGAGGGCTTTCAGCAGGGATGCAGGGAAGAAACGTTTCCTTGCAACCTGCCACATGGGCAGAATGCACATCGGGAAAATGGCTTTTAAATGAGAAACACCTCGGAGAGCAGAGCTCCCTGCCTCTGCGGCCGCTGCCCGGGGGAAGGCGGCAGCAACGGGGGCATGGGCAAGCCCCACGCCTGGGATCCTCGCTGGTGCATGGAGCAGGCGATGCTCGGGTGGGGGAGGATGGTTTCAGATGGAAGGAGCTGGAGCAGAGCCAAGGGGCCTGGACTCAGTCCCAGCTCTGCCACAGGCTGCTGCTGGCTCTGGGGACAAGAATGACGCTGCCCTGGTGGCACCTACAGGGAGGGGGCCGCAGCACCTCGCCCTGAGGACAGGGCTGCAGCTGGGGGTGAAGTATCCCCAGCCCCAGGCAGGCAGATCAGCTCATGTGCATCCCTGCCTGGGACATGCTGAAGGGCTGGATAAACCCTCCAGAAAATATTGTGTTGCAGCGCTGAGCAGCACTCCCCCAAAGAGCCATCTG
The DNA here is from genome assembly GCA_011075105.1 of Heteronetta atricapilla. Lineage (NCBI taxonomy): Eukaryota > Metazoa > Chordata > Aves > Anseriformes > Anatidae > Heteronetta > Heteronetta atricapilla. The sequence goes on along the minus strand of CM021752.1, from coordinate 5,007,263 downwards.
TCCACTTGTTTTTTCCTTGAAAAACTGCCCCGTCATCATGGGAAAAGCCCTTTGCAAGAAGGGAGCCTGACTTCCACACCGGTGTCTCTCCAAACTCGTGAGGATGCAATGCCTGCCCTTCGGTCACGGCCCCTTCCATTGCTGCCGCTCCCAGCCAGCAGCTTGTCTGACATTCCAGCAAAGACCTAAACCAAGGAAAACGCAAAAGACCCACATTTCCCATTATTTGGTGAGAAGCAGCCATTCCGTGACACATTCCCCAAACCAGCTGCTGCAGCTCTGGCTGGGGAGGGAAGGGGCAGCGTGCGGCTCCGGGGCTGGGAGCACTGGGAACACTGGGAACAGTGGGGCTGGTGCTGCAGCCTGGCAGGGCAGGAAGCCGCCTGCTCCCGCTGCCGCGGGCGAGCTGCACACGCAGCCTACGTGATGGAGCCCTGAGTGTTTGCCTGAAACAGCCTCCGGCCTGAACAAGGCCATTGATTGAACAATTCTGGAAAAAGAAAAAGAAATACCCAGCAACAATCCAATAAGATGTTTCTGCACATACATCACTGCCCATTAGGCCAGCACGCGGCTCCTCGGCTGCTCGATAGGTCGGCTGCACGGCGCGGTGGCTCTGCACGCCAGCCCGGATCAATGCTCCCGCCGTTATAAACCCACTAATCACCCTGATTTATAGGCAACGTGTCTCGGAGGCACCTGGAGGCCTCCTGCTTTTGTTCCAAGAAGAGAGCTTGAAACTCGGCTGCTTTTTAGTAATTCTGGTTGGGAGAAACTGGTGGTTTCAAGCTGCCTCCAGCTCCTTCCCTGCCGCCGGCAAGAAGTGCGAGGGGCAGAAGGCAGCCCCTGCTGGGGGAGGGCTGGCCGGCTCCTGGGGGGCTCAGGGCAAGACACACAGCTTTGGTGACCTACCAGATGAAAGATAAAAACATACAGTATCTTGCTTGATGGTATCTGCTTTCACAGGGAGAATGAACTTGTCTGCTTTCTGCTTTGCCCCAGGTCTCCTGCCCAGCCCCAGGGGACAAGCAGTCCCGGGGCAAAGCCCCCACAGCTCCCACAAAGCCAAGGAAGCCCCAGGTCCCCGTGCCCTGCGGGGGAGATGGGGGTACAGGGTGGAGGTGTTGGGGAGGCGGTGCAGAGCACTGCAAGGAGGGAATTTGGCTGGGGACAGCGCCTGGCAAAGGTCCCCACCGCGGGGAAGGAGCAGGAGAGCGGCCCCGGCACCGCGGCTTCCCCACGGGGTGCCGGCACAGCCTGATTAGCGCAGCACCTCCCTGCTCCAGGAGGGCTGCAGAGCAAAGTCTGCTCAGCTAATCACGGGAGGCTGAGTGCTGCCTTGATTACGGGGACTAAGTACCTGCGCGGGCAGAAATGCCAGGTACTGGAGAGCTCTTCAATCAAATTGTGCATAAGATGGCACAGCGAGAGCCGGGCGCACTCAGGGTGCACACGGGGAGCAGCAGGGATGGGGAGGACGGGGGGGCTGCGCCATCCCCATCGCTGCTGGGGGCTGCAGGAGACCTGCCAGCCGGGGTTGGGCACGCCGGCCTTGGGGCTACTTGTGGCCCTCAAATCTATGGGCTTTATGTGTTTTCAAAGAATTTCCTGTATTTAAAGAGAGATGCTCTTAAGTGCTTCTCTGGACGAGGGCCAGAGCTGAGCGCCTGCAGGACAGACGCGGGAGGGAGACTGCGTGGCTGCCGGCCTGGGCCTGGAAGGGGGAAATTCGCCATGCCCGGCACCTCTCACCTGTCCTGCCGTGCGGCAGCATGCCCAGCCCCCTGGGCCATTTTCCGGCTGCAGGACAGCACCAGAGGGGCTGCGGGGATGCCCCCAGCCCCGCACTCTGCCATCCTGCCTGTGTCCGAAATGATGGGCAGCAGCTCCTGGGGCCAGCATCGTCCATCGAGAAAAGGCAGCACAAACCTGAGAGTTTAACAGTTCATATTAACCTTCGCACTGTTAGCACCTGCTAAAAGGAGGCAATTAAACACCTTCACGTCGGTTTATGGACAGGCTTTGCAGACCCACGCCTGCTCGCCCAGAGCAGCACCGTCCCCGCTGCAGGGAGCTGCACACCGCGGGCACTCCGAGCCCCATCAGGGACGACACTGGCTGCTCTGCGGCTTTTGAGGTGCACTCAGGTGGATTTTTTTTTTTCCTTCCGAGCCCCTTTTTTATGCTATTTCCTTCAGGCTTTCCAAGACAGGCTCTTGGCTCCCCACAGCTCCCTCCCCAGCCCAGCGCTGCAGCCCCAAGCCCACAGCACACCCCCAGGGAAACGTCCCAGTGCTGGAAAGGCAGGAGAGGTGCGAGGGGCTGCGTACTTGTGTCTTGTAAATAATGCATTGGTTTGCACTTACAGGAGTCTGAAAACACAGCAAACCGTTTTGTGTTTCTGCCAGGCTGCCGAGACGGCTGCTGCTCCCTCAGCGACTGCTCCTGGAGGCAGAGGCGCAGCATCTCCCCCTCCCTTGGGCTCCTTCCTTCCCACTAACTCTGCTTTTTACTCTTAATTTCCTCTTTCCTATTTAATGAGCTGGTAAATATCAGGGATGATGCCTTTCTCAGTGCGCCCTGTGCATTAGTGAGAGATGATCCCACTGGGAGCAGCCGAGCTCTGTGCACCACAGCTCTGTGCCCCCGCAGGAGCCCCCCCGGGCAGCCCTGCCCTCTCCCCAGGGAGCAAAATTCCCTGGGGAGCCCCGAGCCTGCCCTCAACAGGTCCTGGCCCTTCTGCAGGCCAGGCACAGCCCTTGCTGTCCACCCAGAGCGTCCCTGCTGTGCAAAACAAGCGAGGCTTCACCGGGGGAATGCAGAAGTTCCCAGAACTTTGGGTCACTCTGAGAAAAACACGGTGGTTTTGGTTCTCTGCTAGTGAGAAAGGCAGCAAAGAGCAAACAGGTTCTGCTCTGGGAAACCGCGACCTTCTAGCCCAGGGACCAGGACACGTCAGCTCATCAGTGCCCATCTGCCAGAGACTCTGCGTGTACCGGAGGTGTCAGAGCGACAGAGAGCGTAATTGCTAAATAATTCATCAGAACAGGCCAAACAAAAGCAAGTGAAAGAGCAGCCCAGCAGAGTAAATACACAGGCAGACCCCAGAGACGCGGCGCGGCTCCCACTCTGCAGTGAGCTCTCTGTTGGCAAGAGTGGCTTGGAAAACTCCGGGTGGCTTCGCTCCCAAGGACACGGCGGTTATTTTCCCTCCGTCCCTCCAGCAACCCCTGGGACACCGCCTCCCCTTCTGCCCCTCCTGCTCGTCCTGACTTCAGGCCATGGTGCCGGAGGGCTCCCCCAGCCAGGGCCGCTGGGTGCCCGCACAGCCCCTCGGCTGCACCCTGGGGTCCTCACCGGGGGCGACGGGGGAGCCCCGGCCCCCACCTGCACGTGCCAGGGGGGCCACTGGCTCCCCTCCATGGCCCGATGAATCTGTATCCAGAAAATGCCCAGGGGCACAGCTGGCAGGTTCCTGGCACCCTTCACGCAGGTTAAATCTGTCTCAGACCACAAATGAGACGTGTCTGTTGAGCTCGTCTGAAATTACAGTGCGGAGCGGCCCTCGTAATTAGGAGCTTCGCTTGGAAAGCACAGCCCTGCAATGAGTGCCCTGCACACACTTCTTCCTCCCTAGTATAAATCAGGGCAGGAGGGCCCCATCCTGCCCATTAAATAGTGTGCAGGAGGGCTGCAGCCCGCGGGAGCTGCCCCGTGCCGGCTGGAAGCCGCCTTTTGCAGGACTGCAGCACAGATGTGTGTGCGGGGCACGGGACTGCTGTGTCCCTGCGCCTCGTCCTCCCCCCGTGCAGTGGGATTTCCAGCTCTGAGACAGGAACATGGGGCCCTGTGCTTCCAGCTCCTCGCAGCGGGTCTGGCCACAGCAGGGCTTCCCACGAGGGAACCGCGGTGCCATGGGGATCGCCCGCCCTGTGCCACGCAGCAGCAGCAGCAGCAGCACATCCGAGCCCTCGCAGCCGCCCCATCCCCTGGCAGAGACCCCGCGGCCGTGCCAGGAATGCACTTGGCCAGCAGCTTCCCGGTCCCGTAACTGCCCAGCTCCGGAGCCAAGTGGCCGCTTCCCAGTGCCCGGGCAGCAGCAACATCTGCGGAGGCGGCCTTGGAACCGCAGGAGCCTTTGTCTATGGAGGGAAATGGCAAAGCACCCGCATCTGTCAGGAAAAAAAAAGCCCTGCAGGAGAACAGGGGCTGCTGCCCGTGTGCTAGCAGAGCGGGGCAGGGCTGAGGGGTGGCAGGTTCCTCCCGCAGAGAAACGCCTGGGACAGTGAGGTTTAGCAGCTGGCAGCTCGCTGAAATGAAATGCCAGCCGCTGTAAAATCTCCTTGCCCATCCATCACCGATTCCTCCGTCTGCAGCCTCGGCGCTGGGCCTTGGCTCCTCCAGCCCCCTCGGCAGCAGCAGCAGTTTGCGCACAGCCTTCAATAAATCTCGCTAATGGAGGGCCTGCGAAATCCATTTCCAGACTGCAGGGCAGGAGGGAAGAGCCCTGGCACAAGTGGCAACTGCCCCCGCGCTGCCCGCAGCGAGGACACGGGCACCAGGGGCACTCATGCGGGGGGACCCCTCCGCGGGCTGTGCCAGCGAACCAGCAGCGAGGGGCCTGGGGACGTTCTCGCACGGAGCTGGCCTTTTCGTCAAAACAAAGCAGAACAGAAAATCTGGAGGGTTTTTCACGGAAACCTCACATTCTCCCTTGCAGATAAAATTTCACTTTCTGTATTTTTTCTTTAAAACCAAAATAACCTAAAACATCTCAGAAATGCGCTCCGTAGCCCAGCCCCACATGCCTACAAGCATCCCCGTCCCAGCAGCACAGGGGCCGCTCCTCCCCACCGCGTCCCGCGGCGCAGATGCGAAGGCACAGCCGGGCGCAGGATGCGACTGCGGTCTGCTGCCGGCCGGCCCCAGGACCCCGGCCTCGCCCCTGGGCAGTTGCTTCCTGCCAACCCGATGTTTCCAAGCTCTTGCAATTGAGAGCAAAATTGCTCTTCCCTTCCTGCCCGCGCTGGTTTTGGTACCGCTTCCAGAGCAGGCGGCTCGTGCCAGCACGGGGACGTGCGCTGGTGCCGGGGCTGCAGCTCCCTGCAGGAGCAGTGTCCTGGCCGTGCACGGTGAGGGACGAGCAGTGGACGCTGCCCAGGATGCAGAGGGTGCCCAGGGTCCTTGCCACCCCCTCGGTAGCGGTGCTATTCCTGGCCTAATTGCTGCTCCCCAGCCAGCAAAGCACGCACGCTGCGGCTCGGTAATAGCTTTAGTGCTCGCGCATGTCGCTGGTAATTGCATTAAGGCTCGGCAGGATCCTCCATCAAGCCCTGCAAGCTCCGACACTTGCGTAGCGTGTGCGTGTCCTGGCAGGAGGGGCGGGCAGGGCCCACCTCGGGCTCCCTGCTGCCCCCAGACCCCCGGTGCTGCCCGGTGCCTGCTCCCCCAGACCCTGAGCCTCGCCACAAGCCCTGGGGTGAGGCCACAGCAGGCGCCTCCAGCAGCGCCGCACCAGATGTACACTTGGGCCGTTGTCCCTGTGGGTCTTTTGTCACCTAAAAATGCCACCTGTGTTTTCCTGCACACTGGGGTAGCTTGTAATCGGTGCATATAAATACATACGTCTGTATATATACACGCACAGCTGACCAGAGGAGCTATTTAAAGCCCGGGCAAGGAGGAGGACCAACGTCGAGCCCAGTGTTTAGGAAACGGGTGCAAGCCGGGGACACGCACCCACCCCAGCGCCTGTGCTGCGGGGTCACGGACTGGCAAAAATAGGACCCTAAGTAGGGGTTGGAGGAAGTTTAAACAAACACCGGGGGCGGCACCTGCCCCGCCGAGGGGCAGCAGCAAGCGGCCCCCGCTCAGCCCCGCGGCACACCAGGAGCACGGCGCCCCGGGACAGCCGCGGCGTGCGGGGCGCGGGTGCCGATGGCGCAGCCGGCGCTGCCCTGGCTGCCCAGCACCTGCTCTGCCCTCGCACCTGGGCACAAAGGCAGCCACTGTGCCGGGAACCCGACACCGGCCAGCTGAGCCCGGCCGCTGGGGATTTGCGCAACAGAAACCCCGGCCCCTGCCAAAGCCAACAGAGGCTGCTGCCGGCCGGGGAAGGCGCGGAGCGGAGTTCAGAGCGGTTGCTCCGGCCCAAAGGCAAACCACCTCCTGCCAGCTCGGATGCAGTGGCTTTGGGGGTTTTTGCTTCCTCCCCACGATCGTTTGAGTCAGCCCTTTCTGCGGCACGGTGGGAACAAAAGCCTCTGCGAGAGGCAGAGCGCCGGAGCTTCCCTTTGGGCCAAGCACTGCCACCAGCCCTGGGCACGGGGCAGCCCCGGGGCCAGCAGCAGGGCTGGGGTGATGCTGCACCCCCAAACCTGCCATGGCACAACATCTGGGCAAATTAGGAGCGGCGCTAATGAGCAGCCCCCTCCAGGAGCCAGGAGTGGGAAGCCTGCTGCACAGGGCCAGGAGGGAAGGGCTCTCCTTGCCTTGGGGTCTGGTTTGGTTCTCCTTCCCCAGGACCCGTGGGGGGTGAGGGGCAGTGTGCAGCCTCCGGGGGCAGCAGGTACCCCACACAACAGCACCTTGCAGGACATGACCTGGGGACATCCATGCTGTGACGCCTCTGGGCATCCTCCTCCGACCCCCGAGCAGTGCTCCCGGCAGAGCTGTGCCGTGGGGGTACCTGACACCAGCTCTGTCCCCACAAGGCCACTGCCCCTGCTCGGGGCCAGCTGGCAGGTGACGATGCGGGGGCTTTGTCTCTGGCCTATGATGTTGCCCATGATTTATAGGTCATTTTACAGCAGCTGTAAAGAGGCTGTAAATTATAGGAGGGGCATAAATTAGCCATGGACCCCTTTACTGGCCATAAAGATCTAAGGCCCACCACAGCTGCCTTTGGAGCTGGCACTCGGGAGCATTCCCAAGGACAGCCAGGGGTGTCTTCAGCCAGGCCACGGGGGCCGCGCGCGGTTGTTTGGCAGCCCGACATAAATGGGCCCTTTTATTGCAGCGGGGCCGAGGGGCTGGCGGTGACAGGTGGGGAGGGGCCGGGGGCACCCAAAGGGGCCGGGCATGGGGGGCCGGGGGCTCCCTTCCAAGTCTGTGCCTCTCCCCACCCATTTCACTGAGGGGTCACTTTGCGCCCCCAGGGGCCCCCGGCACAGCCCCGGCTGGGTTGGGGTCCCACAACGAGCTCCTCACCCTGCTGCAGTGGGGATGTTTTGGGGCGCTTGGTCTGGGCGGCTCAGGTGGGCGATGCTGTTGGGCTCCTGTTCCCAGCGGGAGGCTGCGGTCCCCCCCACACCACCTCTGTGCCGTGGGACGCCGGGGATGTTGAGGTCCCCAGCTATAAATACCACAGACGAGGGCAGAGGCAGCTGGCACGAGCCCAGGCGCACGCCAGCGCGCTGCCGGTGACGCAGCCCCGCTCGTTGGAGCGCAGGAAGGAGCTCGCCCAGGGCTGCAGGCTGGGCACAGGCAGGGGGTGCACAGAGCCCCCCAGGCACGCTCAGCTCCCGCAGCATCAGCCCCACGTCCTCCTCCTGGGAGCCGCGGCTCAGCACCGCGCTCAGCCCTGGCAGCTCTGGGCAGGCGCTGCTGCGGTCGCTGCCGCCGGTGCTGGGTGCCCTCTCCGTGCAGAGCCTCTTGTGTGTGCGAAATTCCCCCAAATTCCTTCACCGTCTGGCCTGCCCCAGCGTCAGTTGGTGCCCTGTTGTTCTCGTGTGTGACCCTGGAGCACAAACAGCTTTGCAGCTCCTCGCCGTCCCGTTAATTACATTATGTCTAACGAGGAGGATCAGGCGGAAGGGATTAAACTTTGATTCTGCTTCCGCGGTCCTGGCGCACAGGAGAGAAATCAGCTTTATCCGTTCAAAACGGGAGTCATTTTTCACACCCACTCCGATCCCAGCGCTAATCTCCTTGGTTTGAACAGCCCGCAGGCAGGTCCCCGTGGCAGGCAGGGCAGGCTCCTGGGCTCTTCCCTTCCTTGCCCAGCTTCGCAGCTTGCTGGGGGTGATGGACGTGATGGAGCTGAACTTTGCAGCCCCTGCCCCAGCGCCCGGCTGCTGCCACAGCCCTGCCCCTTTTGGTGGCTGCTCCCCTCCCTGAGCTGCCTTCTGCCCGCCCCGGGCAGAGCAGCACATTTGGGATTTCAGAGAGTTGCCAGAGGCTCAGCATTTCCTCCTGCCTGGGGCTGCAGCTGCTGGCCGCATGGCCGCAAGCAGCAGCTATCTGTTGGGATGCAGCACGTACCCCGGCGTTTCAGGCGGGAGCTTCAAACGTTTGGGGTCCACATGTGCACAGCACCCACCCCCCAGAGCCCACCCAAAGCCCCGTGGGGGGCACTTCGTGCATGAACACAAAGGCAGCTGCCTGGGCTAGGACCGCCTAGCTCGAGGGTAGGGACAATTTTGCCCAGCAAGTCCTGTCAGCTGGAGCAAGCACGTTGGCACCCTTGCTCCTGGGCGAAGCATTTGCATGATTATTCTGCATCAATTTGCCTTCGTGACAGCACAGGGCACATCCAGCAGTCGCCGCTCCGGAAGAGCCGGTGCCGCAGCCCGGCAGAGCTCCGGAGACGAGGCCGGAGCGGGTCAGCGGCTGGCGGCTGCGGCTGCTGCCCTGCGGCGGTGGGGTCAGCTCCCTGCCACTCAGGCTGCTGGCAGGGGGTGCTTTGCATTTTGAAAGGCTGGGGCACGGCCGCCTCTCTGCATGCAGCGCTGCGCCTGCCCTCCTCTCACCTCCATCGCCGACGTGCCGGCTGCTGGCTCCCAGGGCTGCCCAGCTCCCCGGGGAACCGGGCAGGTGTTTCCTGCAAGGCCATTGCCCTCCTCAGCGCTGGCCCATGTCCCTGAGACTGCTCGATGGCAGGCTTTCACAGCCCTGTCAGGGGCAGGGCAGTGAGCACCAAGTGCCATGGCAGAGGCAAGGACCGGAGGGATGGTTTGCTCTGGGCAAGGGCTGCTCCGCTGGAACGATGCCTTGCAAGCCACAGGATAGCAGAGGAGCCGAGATTTCTCAGCCCTGTGGCAGTCGAGGAGAGCTGTGGTGGGGCAGGGACACACCAGCACGGCGCTGGGTGCAGCCTGGCCGCGGCCCCACGGCCGTGCCGGGGCAAAGGGCCCCGCTCCGTGCACCCTGCACGTCCCAGCAGCCAGCCAGCACGCTGCCTCTGCCAGCGCCTGACCCCCGGGTCTCCCAGGAATAACAGGGATGACCCCTGCGCCCCCCGCAGCACAGAGGGACCCTTGTGCTCCCCACCGTGCCCGGAGCCGGCAGCAGCAACTCAGAGCTCACGAGAGGGCTGGGGCTGCCCCGTGATGCCGCCAGCAGGGGCTCAGCCGGGTGTCAGCCTCTGCCGAGCCCCCCCGGTAGCTGCAGCACGGCGGGGGCCACGCGCAGCCACTGCCCCCAGGCCGGGAGCGCAGCTGCCGCCCAGCGCTCAGTGCTCGAGTGCTAGACAGCAGCAGTAAATCTGGGCTTGTTGCTGGAGACCCCAAGGAGAGCATCTGCAGCTTGTTTTCGGCATGAACTCCTGTAAAAAGGGCACCGTCCCTATAAATCCATCACGGGGAAACTTCCTGGAAGCTTCTGTTGCTCTAATTCTTGGTGCGCAGACACCCTGCCACCGTCGGGACACGCTGGAGGGGCCTCACACCTCACACCTCACACCCTCGCAGCCCTGCTCACGGCACCTCCTCGGTGCCCAGCAGTGGGGGCTGGAGCTGCCGGCCCTTGGGCACGAAGTCCCCTCGCCTTGGCTCCCCGACAGCCAGCCACAAAGCTCTGCTGGGGCCATTCTCCACGCCGTGCTCTGCTCTTCTGTCCCTGAGCACCGAGCAGATACAGCAGGCTTTGAAGCCTGCTTGGAAATCATCGTCCATCAGCAAGGAGAAGGGTAAATACTTCCAAGACGGAGGACGAGCATACCGCAGGATGTTTCCTAGCCCTGCAGATGAATCCCTAAGGAATTAATCAATAAGAATCTAATTTAAGAGGCTTTTATGCACCTGGGCTGCTGTCGCTCTCTCGCTGTACCACTTGCCCTGCACTGCAGGTGCTCTTACACGCAGCCGAGGACGAGGCACTGGGAGCCCTGGTGGCCGCTTATCTCTTATCTCTGGCTGGGGGTGTGCTGCTGGGCCAAGCTCTTCCCACCTGTGCTGCGAGCCCCATCCCCTGCCTGTTCCTGGGGACCCCCAGGGCACCCCCAGGGCCGGGGCCGTGTTGCCCCTATGGAGGGGTTAACCGCCCCCTCTGCCGGGTTTGCATTCCTGTGTCAATGGGAAATGTGATGCCGAGGCTCCGGCCCCACGATGCCCCCGGGAAAGCCGCTGATGACAAGCCAGGGCTGCAGCCACCGGCACTGCTCCAGCCCTGTGGGATGCGCTGCTGGCTGCGGCTCGTCCCTGGCTCCCCGTGCGACCCGGTCCTGGTGTGGGGCTGGGGGGAGCCCCGTGCTGGGGCTCGCGTCCCTCTGGGGAGGTCTCTGAGGGGCTGGAGAAGGTGACGGGCGGATGGGATGCTGGAGGGGATGTGTTTGGGCAGGGCGAGCAAGGCAGGAAGGGCTCTGAAAGTGGGTGTTGGAAGAAATGAGCTGGATAAAACCAAATGTAGTAACGCGGTGCTTCCATTCTACTGCTTTTCAAAGGGCAGGGGTGAGGCGTTCTTCCTTGATGGAGACACCCTTAGGACAGGGGTTACGGCCCCCAGATGCCTGTGGAGACTTCCAGAGCCCTGCAGGAGCATCCCCAGCCCTGGGGCTGAGCGCTGGTGCAGGGCAGTCCAGCGAGGGTTGGCCGTGGCTGGGGGGACGTGTGAGCCCTGGTGGTGTCTGGGGAGGGTGTGTGTGTGTGTGTGTTGGTGTGATGGGAACACGGGCTCTTCCAGGTAGGGCTGGGGCACTTGGAGTGTCTTAGGGGCAGGGAGAGGGCCAGAGGAGCCCGGTGATCCCACGAGGGAAGGTGAGAGGAGCCGCCTGCAATCTGGAGGGGGTTAGGGAGTTTAGGGTCTGCCTGTGGTTTGCTTTGCCTTCCTCCTCCTCCCCTCTTCCAGCGTGTGGGAGGCAGCTTCGTTCCGGCCTCAGCAGCAGCAGCAGCCTTGTGTGGGTTTGGCAAAACAAGCGGGCAAAGCTCTCTGCCCTGGTCTATAAATACAGCGGCTTCTTCAGGGCTGTCTAGACAGGAAGCCAGCCTGCGAACGGGGAGAAAACTCCCCATGTTAAAGGGGACCGGCAGCCCGTGCTGGGAGCCCGGGGAAGCGCTCCCCAAATACCCAGATGTGTGCGGGGAGCTCCTCTGAATGGGGCACGGGCCCTGGGAGCGGGGTCACCGCTGGGCTGGGTGCATGGACGGAGACTCCTGGGGCTCCAGAAATCCTCCCTTCCCTTCCCTGGCAGCGGGCAAAGCCGAGCTCCAAGGACCTCGCGCCCTGCTCCTCGCCTGGGTCGGGGCAGCGCGGCCACGCAGCGCCCGTCCATCAGCGCTGAGCGACACTGCCCGGCCCCGAGGGTCGCGGTCCTTCCCTCCAGGCTGGGGAGATGTTTAGTGTTCGCTTTGCTTTCATTTCATACCCTTGCAGGGGAAAGACATCTCCCTGGTTGTTTTGTTGCTCGCTGTGGCTTTTTTTCGCTATAAATATCCGAGCGTTGCTTGAAAGAAAGAAGAAGGGAAAAAAACACCACTCTAGGTAGTGGGAGAAAAATCATAGCCCATGGGTAATGACACATAATTGCAGCCTTTCTCCTGATGAAAGAAGCTGCCATTGGACTCCTAAATGACAGCGTGCAGAAAACGCTATTATCAGATTATCTGAGTGGCGGAATCTTTGCAGCAACGGGGAGGCAACGCGCCCGCTCCTCCGGCCGGGAGGAGGCCAGGCCCTCGCGGCCCCGAAGGCTGCGGGTGCACACGGGAGCCGGCCTGGGGAGGAGAAGCCGGCAGCCCCTGCGCCTCCGTACCCCGATCCTCCTGGCTGCCCGGTGCTGCCATGCTGGGGGCCGTCCCTGCGCCCCCCGTTCCCAGCAGGGACTGGGTGCCGCAGCCCCAGGGGCTGGGCTCCGCGGATGGGGCTGAGCGGACGTGATAAGGGGATCAGCTCCTGCCCTCGTGTGCCGGAGGAGATCTGCGCCAGTGATTTGTCTTTTGCTCTTTGCCTGTGTCATGGTAAAAGCTGTAAATTGCTGCATTTGTTATCTGCAGCTTCCTCTTCTGCTAGGTTGAGGCAACAGCCAGCGGCAGCCGCTGTTGTTACCCTGAGGGGCTCTCGTACCTCCATTTACCCCGGGAATCTCTGCGGGCCGCATCCTGCAGCCACAGGAGCCCCTCTGGGCCCATAGGCAAATGGTGACCAGCAGAAAGCCCCTCGCCCCAGCCCTGGGGACAGTGGCTGCTGTGCTCCTGGCGGCTGTGGGCAGTGCTCCGGGGGCTGACCCGCTCCATCCCAGGGCCCTGAGCCTGCCCGGGCTCTCCAGAGGGGCCTGAGGAATGTGGGATGCATGGAGCATCAGCGCAGCTAATGAAAAGTGCTGCTCGTCCCCTGGGACGGCTAATTAAACGTCGCAGCCCTGTGAGAGCCTGGCTGCAGCAGCGTGACATTCATAACAGCTCAGCTGCGGCGTGAGGGGGCAATGTCAAGCAAACATCATTAATTTCCCTCTGCAAATCGATCGGGGGCCAGAAGTCAAGCCCGCCTCGTCCCGAAGATGCGCGGCAGTGAATAATCCTCCTCACGGCCGGGTGCTGCTCACCTCCCGGCAGATGAAACCTGCCCTGGGCTGGGGGCGAGAGGAGCTCGCGGAGCCCTCGCCGTGCTTCACCTGCTGCAGAAAGCACCGCAGGGCCCGGTGCGGGGCAGGTGCCTGGGTCCTGCGTGGGGCAGGAGCGGAGCCCCCGGCACGGCGCGGGGTGGGAGCGGAGCCTGGGGGAGCGCCGGAGGCCGACCTGGCTGCTAACAGCACCCCGCAACTGGCTGCCCCCGGTGTTGTCTGCAGACAATAAAAGTCATGCGGTGGCTTAATGAGCCCCTTGGTACGTGGCGATGGCAGGGCTGTGGACCTCGGGAAAAAAAAAGAAGAAAAAAAGCTGGGCTCATGTCCTTTGAAGGCCAGGCGGGATGGCTGCGGTGCTTTGCTCTCCCTGGCTGTGCTTGCTCGCTGCAGCTCCTGCTCGGCCTCCCGAATGCCAGGTCTGTGACCCCGGTGTGATCCCACGGGAGCCCCGCGCACCTGGGGCTGGTCTCCTCCGGCTGGTGAGGAGATGCCCGGCAGGCAGGGCCATCCCGAGGACCCGTTTCCCTTCCTCCCCATCCGACAAGCAGCCGAGCAGCACCAGATGGAAGATGTTACGGTGCTGCTAAGACGCAACCAAGGAAGGAAAAAGCTGGTTTGGGTCAAAGAAAATAGCAGAAAAACCTCAGAGTGAGGAGCGTGCTTGGGGCAGAGAGCTGAGCTGCGATCCTGGGGCCCCACAGCCAGCTCTTCACCCCGGGACGGCCGCGTCCCAGCGCCCGTGTGGGCCAGACTGGGGCCGCGGGCAGCCGAGGCCCAGCTGAGTGCCTGTGGCTGCAGCCAGAGCCGCTAATAAGGCTTTATTGAGCCGGAGAGAGGAGGCGAGAGAGGGGGCTTCCTGTAAAGGCTGCACTTAGCGTCTAAATCACGCCCGGGAGCTAATGTTTGCTTCCCGTCGCTGCTGATTTTCCTGCGTCACGTTTTCCTGGGAAAGTTGGTGCTCTGCGAGCTGCCGGGAGAGCTCTCCGCAGCCGACCTGCTGGAGGCCGGGAGCTCGAGAGGGGCTCGGTCGCTCTCCGAGACGGCTCCAGCAGACCTGCAGCAGGCTCCTCCACACCACAGACTGCAGCTCCGAGAGCCCCGGCCTTGGGACAGCGTGCCGGAGCCGCTCGGCGTGATTCAGATGTTCCCCCGGTGGGGAGCCGCTTGCCAAGGTCAGCCAGCACACCTGGAAGCCTCCGCAGAGTGGGGGAAGCGGAGCAGTGATGCCAGGGATGGGCACAGGGTGCTGCCGCAGCAGGGTGGGGGTCTCCTGCTCGAGCCACGGGACCGGGCTGCATCCCCCGGTGCACCCCCCGCCCTGGGTGCAGGCGTCCCGCAGCGGGGCCGCTGCCCGTCCAGCCTCGCGCAGCAGCACCGCGGAGCAGCACCCGTGTGCGCAGGCAGCCCCCGCAGCCCGCCCGGCCCCTCCTGCGGGCCGGGACCCAGGAGCAGGCAGCTGCCTGCAAGAGCCAGCACCCTGATGGGCTCCGGCCTTTTCAGGGAGAGATGGAGCTGACAAAGTCTTTGTCCCGTCAGATCTTTCAGGGAAAGCTCTTTGTTCTTCAGCACTTGCTCCTGCCTCCCCCTCTCCAAAGCTAAACTAGATGCATCTGCTTTTGTTTTCTACATGCAGAATTAGGGACTGAAAAGGCTCCCTTTGTAGTGGGGAGGAGGGGAGAGCTGCAGATCTTTAACTGGGAAACCTAAGGTCAGGGGGGAACAGCTCTATTGTGCCGCAGCTCTCCTCCTCCCAGCTCAGCCCTTCTGGTGTCCCCCCCTGCTCACTCTGGTTCCCACTATAACCAGTCTGGAGACACAGGGAAACAACTGGGCAGGCTGCTCCCCAGCTGCGGCTGTGCTGGTGCCCACAGGTGGCAGCGACGGTGGGGGTTCACCCGTGGATGGTGCCAGTGCCACGTGGGAGCGTGTGGGTACGGGGGCACCCCACAGCCTCGAGGGGGTGGGCAGCCTGGCGGTGCTGTGCGTGCTGATGGTACGTGGGGAGCTGCAGTGTGCCCCTGCGTGGGATGCGGATAGGTGGCACTCCCCATGAGGGTGCAGGTCCCCAGCAACTTTAATTCAGGCCCTGCTGGTGCCACAGCAGGAGCACAGGAGGAGCAGTGGTGTGAGCAGGAGGGGGGCCTGAGTGTGTCCCAGCACAGTGAGCCTCGGCTGAGCCGGACCTGTGCTGCTCCCCCCGGCTGCTCCCCGCGGGCTGCCGCGGGACCTGCCCGGCACACGGCACACTGCTCAGATGTTGTGGGAGCCAAGACCTCCTTCCAGTTTATCTTAATCCTGTTCTTGATTAAGGGCAGTTAGGCTGAAACGAGCCCAGGTTCATGTGAAATTAGCATCTGCATTGCCTTGAAGTTGCATCACAAACGCACGTGTGGAGGAGCCCAGCACATTGTGCCCAAGGTGGGGAGGATGCCCCTGAGCGGGTGGGGGCTGGCACTTCCCTGCTGCGGCCGAGTCCTCGATCCCTGGCCCTCTGCCTGTCCCCATAGGCAGCGAGCCCCAGCCCAGCCCACGGGGCTCTGTTGCTCCTTGGGATCCCAGCCAGGGCTCTCGGCAGCCCGAGGCCGCTCTTGGGGAGTGCTCGTCCCCCCCTCCGCCCAGGAGGACCTGTTCATACTCCAGTTGTGCCACCAGATGGTGACAACTTGTGGTCACTCCCTTGCTGAGCCCGGATGCGATGCTGGGGCCGGGGATGCAGGCAGATCCCTGAGCCTCCCTGGAGCAGGGATGGTTTTCCCCATCCAACCACCCCAGTGATGGAGCGAGCAGAAAACCACAGCCAAGGAGCGGGAGCAGCAGAGGCACGGTCCCTTTGCCTTTCCATCGCGAGGAGGTGTTACAGCACAGCCCTGTGGGATCCATTGAGGGCCATCAACAAGTCAGGGACAAAGTCAGGGATGGCTCTGCTGTCCCCACGCTCCCTGCTCTTGGTTAAATCTCCCGTGCTTGGTTTGTGGGGGGCACATCCCGGCAGGCATGTCACCTTCCCCTCCCTCTCCCCGTCCGCACCTCTGCCATCCTGGAGGGAACCCCGGCAGCGGGGGCACAGCGCTCTGCACGGCTGCTGCGGGAGGTGGGTGCCCGCCGTTCGGTTCGAGCTCGGCCGCTGCCCTGCCGCAACTGCATCGCTGCCGGCGCGGGGCTTCCCCCGGCGGCCCGGAGGTGCCTGCCCCGGGGGCTGCCACGGGGGGAGCGCGGCCGGGGGGCGCCGAGGGGGGCGGCCCGGCGGCGACTACAAGCCCCATCAGGCCGCTGAGGAGGAGGAGGAGGGCTGCGAGGAAGGCGGGGGAGGAGCCGGGGGGAGGCGGCGGGGTGCCGCGGGAGCGGCTC
>CM021752.1:4955712-4990137 GCA_011075105.1 Heteronetta atricapilla | reverse complement strand
GGGGGGCCGATCGGGACCGCGGCCCCTCCGCCGCGCTCCTCGCCCGCCGCCGGGCGGCTCGACGGGGACCCCGGCTCGGGGCAGCGGGGGGGCTGCGGCGTGCGGCCACCGCGGGCCCGGCCTGGCGGCGGCCGGGGCTCGGTGAGTGCTGGCCGAGCTCTTGCTTGCGGGTGCGGTGCCCGTGTGCTGGGAGTGGGGGGGGGGGGCTCCGCTTCGCCGCTGCTCGGCGCCCGCTGCTGGGGCCGGAGCTGGGCGCCGGGACCCCCCCGCGCGCCCCGCAGGCTCCGTGCCGGGCTCGGCGGCGCTGCCCGGGCCCCGTCCGCCAAAACTTCGCGAGGGGGAGCCCGGCGGCCCCCGGGAGGAGGTGGAGGAGGTGGGAGAGGAGCTGGGTTTTGTTTCGTCTGAGGCGCGAGGTGTCGGGGCGTTTCGGTGGGAGCTGCCGACCGACGTGCTCCAAAGTCCGCGCTTCGGCTTTGTGTCGCCTCGCGTGTTGGGGAGCCCCTCGAGGGGAGCTGGGGGGCTCGGAGGCGGGGGGCTCGCCTCGCCCTCCACCCAAACTTCTGCCCGGGGATCGCTCCCGGAGGTGCGTGGCGGAGGCTCGGGGAGCGCGGCGGTGCCGTTACCTGCTGGGTGCCCGCAGCCCGCCGAGCGCAGCCGGCGCTGGATGGGGCTGGAGCTGCCTGCCGAGGGCGGCCGGCTGGTCGCGGGCGTGGGGAGCGGGGCCGGGGGCTGCGTGCCCATTCGTAACGCGTTCGGGTTACACCGAGAAGCGCTGAAGCCGCCTCGCGATTTCCCCCCTGCGCCGGGTTGTTGGATAACTGCGCGGTGCCTCGCGTGCCGCGGCTGCCTTGCGGTGAATGTTTAAACCTTCACGGTGCGGCTCGCCCGTTAATAAAACTGCTTGCGTTAATAAAACAGACGGATTCGGAGCTTGCTGGGTTGTTGGGGTCCCAGACGGAGTGAAACTGGGATTTGTGTCTGGCCGTGAGCAGGCAGAGGCAGTGGTTTGCTCTCACTGGAGGTCTCGGGGTGCCACCCAGCTCCCCACGTTGGTGCCAGGGAGCGGTGCCTCGGGTGGCAGCGACCCTGCACAGCCCGGGGGTGCTGCGGGACCAGGGGCGCGGACCCTGGAATCCCCTCTGGCTAGCAGCCATTTTCCCCGCACGGGAGCACTTCCTCCCCTAATCTCTGCGGTGGCCGGCGTGCACTGTTGCCTTCTTGTGTTGCTCAGAGGGGATTAAAACAAACGAGCACAGCCCTTGCCCCGGCAGTCTGAGGGCAGGAGCAGCACCGGGCGCAGGGCTTCGCTGTGTGCGAGGCACCTGGCTCCTCCAGCTGTGCTGGGTAGGAGCCCAGGTCACTTTCAGGGGCAAACTGGAGCTCCCTGTTTATTTATCTGCCTGAAAATGTAAACTGAACTGGGAGCTGCTTTGCCTCCAGCCCCAGCTGATTCCACCCTGGTGCTGCGCTCTCCAGGCCCAGGCTGGATCGCAGATGCTCGCCCGCAATTTGGCTTTCTCCCCGTCGGGGACCTCCTGCTTCTGGGGATGAAGGCAAATGTGAGCAGTAGGGGATACGTTTGCTGGAGAAGTGCGTGTCCTTCCGCTCCCAGCTGCTTTCCTGGGAGGAGCTGAGTGTAGGGAAGCCCCATCCAGCCCCAGCCGCCTCTCGGGCAGGATAAGCGGCCTCTGCCTCCTCCAGAGGCTGCGGCTGCGTCCTGGTGTCCTCGTCCCGGAGCGCTCCTCGGCAGAGCAGTCAGTGGGACCAGCCCGGGAAGGTTTTTGGGTACCGATGGATGCTCTGAAGATCTGAAAACCGAGCCCTGAGGTATGGGGCCCTGGACTTGGGGATGCTTCTAAACCTGAACTGGTTTTACAGAGATCTGGGGGTGAGGCTGGGCCTTTCCCGGTCCTTCCTGCCCCGTGTGCCAGACCCCTGCTCACACCACTGGACACACACAGTGTGCGGTGAACTTGGCACTAGAGACACTCCTGGTAGCTTGCAGCAGGCTGTAATGCGTATGGCTGGGAAGGGTTAACGCTGTATGTGTGCTGCACAGTCGGGTATTTATTTTTCCAAGCATGCGTCTGCTTTAAGCATTACAGTTTTTCCCTGTAGTTACATTTGCAGTTGTGTTTGCTTTTTATTTCAGCAAATACTTGGTTCCCGACCTGAGGCCGGGGCAAGGAGTGCTGGGCGAGGGGAAGGTTCTCCGCGTCCCCCGGGAGCTTTGCCTTTGCCGTGCCCTTCTGCCCCAAGGGAGCTCGGAGGGGCTGCTTGTGCTGGGGCTCGGAGAAAAATATCGGTCTCTCTTCTTTGCGGCCGGGCAAATGCAGCCTGCTCTTGGGGGGCAAGCTCGGGGAGGTTTGGGTGCCCCCAGCCCTGCTCCCAGCCCAGGGTGCCCCAGCCGAGTGGCCACGCTTCTGCTTCTGGCACCTTGGATGTGTTCCCAGGGATGAGCCACGAGCCGGGAAGGGGCTTCCCTGCCACACTCAGCTCAGAAACGCTCATCGGAGCTGCTGACGGGGAGGGGAAGGGCCCTGCCTGTGCTGCGTGCGTGCCGACAGCTCAGCCCTGACTCACGGCGTGGGAGAGCAGAGGGCGAAAGTCCGGCCCCCGGTCGCGCCGAGGACAGCACATGCGACAGGTTGCACGGGGCTGCTCCTCGGGGACACGCGGGTGTGCAAAGGCTGGGCTGGGGCGCGGGGTGGGCGGGCACGGGGGTGTTCCTGCCGGCGCTCCTAAATAGCTCCGTGGGTGTAATGGCCAGCTATAATTGCAGCCTCGGCAGGCAGGTCTCTAAGGGCCACTTAGCCATGGTTCCTCTCGCTGCTTCCATTTTTAGTTGTTTGAATCCACCCCAAGCAGCAAATTGCAGCGTGCTGGGGCCGTGCGGGAGCGGGGAAGATGCTCTGTGAGGCTTGTACCTGGAAGGAGCCAGAGACCCTCCCTGCCTGGGCTGCAGCCCTTCAGAGCAAGCGATTTCCTGTTGGGATTTGTATAAAAGCTGTATAAACACGGAGCAGAGCCATGCCTTTGTCTGCGCAGGTAGGAGCCCTCTCCGCTGCCCCAGCTCCTCGCAGAGGGCCCCCAGCTGCCCCTTCCCGCAGCACCAGCTCCTCGCTGCACACCAGTAGCCCCAGGCTGCAGCCGAGGCGAAGCAGGGGGAGCCCCCGCTTTGTCCCCACGTGCAGGGCAGGTCCCTGTCCTGCTCCTCTGCTCTCCAGCTGGGCCGTAGCTGCCACCGCCTGCCTCTGCTGGGAGCCGAGCACCGAGCTGAGCCCCCGTACCCCGCGTCCTGGCACGCGGCTCCCTCCCCTTTCCCCCCGATGACTCTCTCCGCTGTGGGGCAGCTCATCGCCGCTGACGGACCCGTGAGCAGTGGAAAGAGGCTGCTGTCGAGCCCCTGAATCAGCCGGCCGGGCCCGCTCCGAGGTGTATCTGGCGAAGGAAGGGCTCTGCTGCGTGCCGAGCCAGCACTGACTCACTTGTCAGGAACTGCCGCCCGCCGAGGTGCAGCGCGCCCCCCGCCCGCCCCTCGGCACGGAGCCGCCCCGGGGCCCACGCAGACGCTCCGCATTAGGGCATGTTCCGGGGAGCATGTGCTGTCGATAAACAAAACCACTTAGAGACAGAAAATAATTTCCAGAAATACCGACGACTTTTTTTTTCCGCCTCCCCCTTCCAAACCCTGATAAATTGCTAACATTCAATCACCGCTTTAAAGTGCACTGCCTGGCGCCTGGGAGCGCTGGGGCTGGGAGACAATGCCAGTGTTTGCTGGGTGCTGCTTTTCCCTGCCCGGCCTCCTGTCAATATTTGGGGTCCCAAACGCTCCAGCGCTGGTGAGGAAGGGGCAGCCGGAGCCCCCAGACCTGCTGGAGCTGTGTGCGAGCCCCCCAGGCAGCACCCAGTGTTAAACGTGGGTCCTTCAGGGACGGCAGGGGCAGCTGCCCTGCCTGCCCCTGGGAGAGGCAAGGCTTTGGGAAAGGGGAGCGGGGGCCCAGATGCGGGGCCCGGTGCCGTCCCCATGCGCCTGCTCCCGGAGCACCCGCCACCGCCGCTGCGGCCAGCGCAGCCGGGCTGGGGTTATGCAATTACCGGGGCAGGGAGCTCGTGTGCGAGCCCTGCGGTAAAGCCCGGGGGAACAATTACTGGCTGCTGGTGTCAGGACCTCGGTCGGAGGCTTTGCGATGTCGCAGATGTTGTTGTGGAGGATGGAGCGCGGTGCTTCACTCGCGGCTCCCTGGGGAAGCGAGCGGCTGGCTGGGGACGGACGAGGGTGTCCGGGCTCTGGCTCCAGCCGCCCGCCCCGAGCAGGGTTTGCTCGTGCTTCTTCCCACGTGGCTGAGGGAGGCTCGGCCTCGCCAGCGGGAAGGACGGAGGGCAGGAGGGATGCGGGAGGAGGAGGCCACATCCCTTCAGCTCCAGCACAGCCACCACCCAGAAAGGCTCCTCAGCGGAGGGAGCTCTGTGTGCCCTGTAGATCCCATGGGAGATGGAGGGGCTGGGGGTTGCGGCAGGATCTGCCGTGCCAAGGGTGGGTGGTGACACTGTGTTTCGGTCCAGGCAGGGGGGCCTTGCCCAGCAGGAGGTCTGCAGCGAGACCCCTCCTGTTTGGGAGCATCAGTGCCCAATCTGCCTCGCCTCCCTGCAGCTCTGACATCCCGAAATGTCTTCGGGAGACCCCGCTTGGGCTAACCACACGAGCACCTGCTGCATCCCCGGGGCTGCGTCCTGGGCTCGGCGTGGTCTGGGAGCTGCCTGGGGTGTTTGTAGCAGAGGGTGCAGTGAAAACAAGGAAGAGAGGCAGGCGGGCATTTGCAGACGTCATGCCTGCGGGCGTGCGTGTGCAGGAGAAGTGGCCTGGCTTCCAGAGCCCAGCGGGAACACCTCTCCGGTCCCGCAGGACTTCTGAATCTTGAGACTTCTCCGTTCTGCATATGGGCAGAGTTAAAGAAAACCGAAAGGCTTCTGCCAAGTCCTGAAGATCTGGCTAGAGTAAAGGGAGATTTTTTTTGTAGTTGCAAAAATTTTACAGCATTTCGATCTGTATTAGACTTGCTTTTCCACTTGCCAACTATGTGAAGGAGAAGGGAGTCGAGCAGAAACCTCCCCTCTTTTAAACAGCATTTGACAATTTCCCCCACCATTCTGGGAAATTCTGCTTTACTCGGTTCAGCTTTGCCAGCGATTTTGCTCTCAGCACATCAGCTTGTTCAGTTTTTTGGTTGTTTTTTTTTTTCAGAAAAACCTAACCCTGCCGATCTGAGCGCTGGGTTGCTGGAGGCTGCAGGGGGTCCGTGCGGGTCAGGGTGTCTCTGAAGGTCTCCCCCGCCGGGCTGGGGACACGAAGCGTGTCACTTGTCGTGGCGAGCACGTCCCAGCACGGTGTCCGTGGGGCACCACCACGTCTGTGCCGTGGGGCTCTTGGTGGGGGCTCCCCTCTGCTGCCAAAGGGGTGTGAAGGGGAAGGGACTGCGGGGCGTGGGGCTGCTCTGCGCCCTGTCCTGACTCTGCTTTCCTCCTCCGCAGCTTGCAGCGGCCGACGGCCCGGCAGAGACCTCCCCAGTGCCCCCGCCGGCCGACCCACCCGGGGCCCCCATGGAGTGGGAGCTGCGGAGCCCAGTCGCCGAGCAGTAGCCGCAGCAGTGGGATGTTTACCTGGAGGTGCCTCATCCTTTGGGCTGTGCTGGTCACAGCCACGCTGTCTGCTGCCAGGCCGGCCCCCACCCTGCCCGACCAAGGTAAGGCGAGCGCAGCCGCGGCGCCGGCTCGTTCTTTGTGTTCCTCCTGGGGTGATAAGATACCGCTATCTCTCGCGCCTTGCAAAAGAGGCAGAGGCTGGGCTGAGGGCCAGCGCGGGGCTGCTGCCCGCGGAGCCGCAGCGTGTGCGAGGGCACGGCCGCTGCCATGTGCGGCTGACGGGTGCCCTGGGGCCACGGGCTGGTGCCAGGAGGGACCTGCAAGGAGCAAGGTGCACGGGCATGAAAAGCGTGTGCACGCTTCCAGCATCGCCTGTGGGTGTTGTAAACCAGGAGGGAAATCAGGGAAATCATGGCAAAGCCAAGCAACCGTTTGGAGGAGGATACAGCCCCTAAAGACCTGGCAGAGGCTGGGAGTTCGGGCTGCCCTCTCCAAAAGCACTGGGGCCGTGGTCGATGGCTGCAGGAACTTGCTCCTACAGCCCCATGAAGCTCCGGACCCTGGTGGCACCTTGAGACACGGATGGGGCTCCGTGGGTCACTGGGCCCCAGAGAGGGCTGGCCCCGCGCAGGGGGACGCGATAGCATTTCAAAGCACGCCCTTCCCTTGGTGAGGCAGAGAATAAACAGACCAGCCACCGCCGCCCGGGACTTCTGACTGGCTGCCTTTTGGTTTTAATTACCCGAGAATGTCTGGGCTGTGGGGTACTACTTTTCTTTTTAAGGCTCGCTCCTCCTTCCCTCCTCCTCCCACCAAAACCCCAACATGCGGACGGACGCGGGGCTGCCCAGGGAACAGCGGCGCTCCCCGTGCCCAGGGGCCCTTGGTGGCTCGGGGCTTGGGACAGGAGCACGCACCCCATGGCAGCAGGCACACCAGCGAGCAAACCCCGCTTCGGCTGGGGTCCCTGCGCCGACCTCCCTGGGGACACGCAGTGTCCAGGGTCAGGGGGCAGCAGGACCCCGTGACGGATGCGGCCGCTGCGATATCTGGAGCTGTGCGCGTCCCCGGGGGGCTGCAGGCTGCGGCCACCCCCGAGCGGTGCCTGGGCAGAGCATCGCTCACGAGCGACCTTCCCCGAGATTTTTCCACTGGCACGTTCACTGCCTGTTTTTGTAAATAACGCGGTTGACAGCAGTAAACATGTTTTTCTCGGGAGGTTGCTTCTCCTGGAAGAGGTTTCCTGGCAGCGCCTGGGGGAACGATGGCTCTGGGAGAGCGTCTCAGGGCTGTGTGGGTGCACAGCAGCTCCCCGGGCTCACGGAGGTGCTGTGATCCCCTCACCCTGCTGCTGCCCAGGGAAAGCTGCCCGGGTACGTGGGCCGAAGGCTGGTGTGAGCCGGGCTGGGTTTGGGGAGCCCTGGGGAGCCCCGGAGGGAGCAGCGTCAGGCCGCTGGTGCTGGTGGTGGAGGAGAGGAGGGAGCTGGGCCCTGGCCAGCCCCATGCCAGGGCTAACAATACCTCTGGAAGCACTCCCCGACACGGCTCCCACCAGGGCGGCCCAATTAGTGCCACAGCAGGAGCCCGGCTGGGGCAGAGTCCGGCCCTTTGGCTCCAGAGGCAGCTGCTGGGAACGAAATGTTCCCGGCGTGACGCGCGCCTCCAGGCCGGGCCGGGAGGGAAAGGGCCGGGACCGAGCCGGGACCCACGGCAGCACCCAGAGCTTCACCTGCGAGGGTGGGCTCCGGATCCGGCCCTAGGGGTCTTGGGGTCCCGTGGGGGCTGTGTGTGGGGTGCCTGCCTCCCACCCTGGGGCTGGGGCACCGTCCTTCCCCGCATCGCTCCCGCGAGCATCGCCCGGCGGCGGCTGCGGCCACGCTCCCGTCCCCTCCGTGGCGGAGGCAGCAGCTTTTCCGGACTTTGTTCTAGATGTTTATGGGGTTTCAGTTTACTCCTGGTTTTGAGGCGGCTAAGCTCCCTTCCCGGGGAGCGAGTAATCCCCCGCGCTCGCTCGCGCAGGGCGAGCGGCCCCTGCCTTAGCTGCAGGAGGATTTCAAACCGCCGGCCCGCCTCCTCCTCGTGGCCTGGGGAGGGGGCTTGGAAACTCTGCCTTTGTCAGGGACTTGCTCCCGTGATTGAAAAATCTGCAGCAAATAAAA
This sequence comes from Heteronetta atricapilla, assembly GCA_011075105.1. NCBI lineage: Eukaryota > Metazoa > Chordata > Aves > Anseriformes > Anatidae > Heteronetta > Heteronetta atricapilla. Next base: position 4,982,332 of record CM021752.1, on the reverse strand, counting down.
ATATTAATGGGCACTTACTGCATTTTATAGTTACCTAAATTTGGAGGTGGTAAAAAAAAAAAAAAAGTTAAGGGAAAAAGCCAAGAAATTTCCATGAGCAACCTCCATCTCCCTCCCTCACAAAGCCAGTCTTTGTCTTCAGGTTAAACAGAAACCTGCAGAAAATTGCAGAGGGGATTTTTTTCCCCTCTCTCCTTGTCTGCTATTGTCCTCGCTGCTGTTGGGGCCTTTCCACCGCTCCGGGCCTGCCTCATCCCTGTGTGCAGGGGATGCCGGCGGCACGAAGCGCCCGAGCAAGTTCCCGCGGGGAGCCAGGCGCTGCTGGGCCCATTTGGGGAGCAGCGCGTTTTGGGGTGCTCCATTCCCTGAGGGCAGCCCCTCTGCAGCAGATGCCTTTGGGGGAATGCGTCCCCCCCGGGGAAGGGAGATCGGGGGCAAGGTGCAGTGAAGGGGAGCCCCATGGGCAGGGGCAGAGCCGGGGGCCACAGCTCCCCCGTGGCTCCGAGCCCCCTCCCCGGTCCCCTGGGGACGCGGTGCCGGGCTCTGCCCCATTTCCCAGCATAGATGCTGGCCCAGCTGGCTGCAGGCTTATCCCCCCACCCGCGGGGCCCTGCTCCCACTTGCAGGGCTTTGTTGTGGCCGCCTCGTCCCGGGGGGCTTGCTCCGGACCCAAAGGGACAGAGCTGTGAAGGCTCACAAATCTCCTGCACCGCTGCTGCCGATGGCGGCAGCCCAGGATCGATTCTGGAGCTCAGGGGGGGCCCAGCAGCCCCCACCTGCACCCGTGAGCCCACCGGCTGGGGGGGGCGCCTGCCCTGGCCCCCCATTGCTGCAGCCGCTCTGTCTCCGGGGCACGGCCGTGTCCGCTGGGGCATCACGCTGCTCCCTTCCCCTCCCAGCCTGTCGAGCAGGCATTGTTCCCCGCCTCCCGCCTTTCCACTCGGATGCTGTCACTCCAGCCCTTAATTGAGGAGGAAAAAAAAAAAAGAAATATGAGTCTTTGGGAAAGGCAGAAAGGCAGCAGCGCTCGGCCGGAGCCCAGGCTGCGGAGCTGCCCCGTGCCTTGCCCCGTGTGCGTGGGGCTGGCCGCTGCCCCCGTGGGATCGCGCCGTGCTGCGTCCCCTCCTGCAGCTCTGGGGGAGAGGAGCGGGGTCCCCACGGCTCGGCTCCCTCTGGGCAGCGAGCGGGGGCCCTGGCAAACCCCTTGCTTATTGCAAAAAGCCACAGGCACGTGTGTGGGTCCCCGGGGATGTGCGGGACCCCCGGCTGCCCCGAGCTGCTGCTCTGCGGGCTCCTCGGCTCCTGGGGCATCCCGGCGGCCTCGCAAGCTGCCAGCGTGCCCAGTACTGAAATGCTGCTTCATGTCACAGCGCTTCATGTCGTTCCGCTGCACCTCACACTGCTGCACCTCAGTGCTCGGCCGAGCAGCGTGCCCAGGGCTGCCCAGCGATTCGCCTCTGCTGCTGGAGAGCTGGATGGGAGAGGGCACGGGGCAAGGCCTGGGAGAAGAAACCAGCCGTGGTTCTACGTGTGCACTGTGGCATCTCCCTGTTCCCCGGGCAGGGGTAGCGGGACCCCCTGGGCAGGGGTGGCGGGACCCCTGGCCCAAGGGATGCCCCGGGGGCCGCTTGGCCACCTCCGTGTGCGCCCAGGGGCAGCTGCGGGGGCGAGCAGGGAGAGGCACTTTTTAAATAAGAAAGAAGCCAATCCCCACGTCCCGGTAAGCGCTTCCTGTTGGGATTAGCAGAGCTGTGGGGCATGTGTGTGCTTTTTCTTCAGGAAATACCTTCAGTGAGCCCTGGTGGGGTTTCCAGGGCAACCGGCGGCCGGACCCGCTGCTCGCGGCCATTCAGCCCGGATTGTTCCTGCGCCGCTTTGTTGGCCGCTTTATTGCGCTCGCTCTGGCAAACACAGCGGTTCGCGCTGTTTTGTCAGGGCTGAATGCAGAACTTCTGCATTCTGACGGGCCCGGCTCTGGCGCGGGGCCATTTGCATGCAAAATCCTCCGGGGGGGAAAAGGAGGGCGGGCGAGCGGCCGGGCTGCGCTGGGAGCAGGGGGAAAGGTTAATCTGCGCCACCCCGGCGGCCCCGGCCCGCTGCCCCGGCAGGGGCCATGCCTGGGGGAGCGGTGACAGTTCTAGGAACGCGGTGACACTCTCCATCTGGCTCGCGCTCGCCGCGCTGAACTCTGCGCCGGGTTCCATTTCAAAGCTGGGATAAGGCAATAAAACGGCTGCAGGCGGCTCTGCCGTTACATCACGCATCCACTTCTCGGGCTCGTTTCAAGGCGAGGGCGCGTTCCTCTGGGATCGCCCCTCCTTGCGTGGGACGTGGGGCCCCCCGCGGGCTGGGGGTGCTCCCTTCCCCTGTGGGACGGGATGGGGCGGGATGGGGCTCCCCCAGCCCCCCCTGCAACGGGAAGCTCAGCATTCCTCCCCAGGCTGAAGAATTCAGGTTGAATGGTGGATAGTTGAAATGTGCCAGATTTAACGTGCGTTGTGCTGGCTCCTGCAGGCTGTGCAGTGATGCTGGAGCTGGCGGATTTGCCTTAAAACTCACAGAAAAAAAAAAAAAAAAAAAGAAACAGAACCAGAATCTCAGCTGAAAGTCCCATCCTCAGCCCTGCGGAGCATATCTGCTCCTGGAGCTGCTCTGGGGGCTCCTCGGAGTCCCTGGGGACCCAAATTCCTCGTCTTTCCTGCAGTGCTGCCTGCAAGAGGCCCACAGCCACATGGGGCTGGGCGCTTTGGGAAGGCTCAGGCTGGGAGAGGGGCAAAGCAGTGCTGGGATGGCGGGTACACGGGTACCCAGGGCCCCAGAGGGGAGCAGGGAAGCTTTGCAGGGAGTTTGCATTTGTTCTCTTACGCCTTATTTATGTTTTGGGTGGGTGTTTCTCCTCCCCGTGCAGGGCAGCTGGCAGACAAGGGGGATGGAGGGAGCCGGAGCCCCCCTGCTGCAGCTGGGCGCAGGCACGGAGCCCCCAGCAGCAGCAGCACCCCCCGTGCACCCCGTGAGGGCTGGGCGAGCAGCACCATGCTCTGCTTCCTCCGCTTGGCTTCCTTGCCAAGCAGTAACGGGACGGGCCAGGCCCGAGCGGAGCCAACCGTTTGTCCGGCTGATTAAGCTTTCACTAGCGGGGCTTGCTGCGGGCTCGCTAGCACCCTGCTCAGAGCAGCCGGCGGCTCTCCGGAGGAGCTGCACCTGCTGGCTTGGTTTAAGTTACAGGAAAGCAGAGCGTATGAAAGAGACGTCTCAGGCTGAAGGAGTCCAGCGATCAAACGGGCTCACCCCAATTAACATACGTGGTGGGGGCAAGCCGGTCCCCGCCGCGGGCACCGTGCTGCGGGGGCACCGTGCCGCCCTGAGCGTGGCCATGTTTTCGCAGGGGCTGCGTGGGCACGGCACACATCGGCTGCGGTGGTGCCAGCCCGGCCGTCCCAGCGGGCCGCGGCGCTGTCCGCCTGCCAGGGCCGCCCCGGCAGCCGCATTGTCCCGCTGCCGCCCGGGGGGGAGCTAACCTGGACATGCTCATTAGCCTGTGAATTCGTTTTCAGGCCGTTCCCACCATGCCGCGTTTTCCGCCTTATCCCCGAGTGCCAGAGATGTGCTTTGGGTTACCGAAGGGCAGGATCCTGCCTTGCCCTCTGCCTCCCCTCTCTGTCATGGGAGCGCCCCGTCCATCACGCCCCTGCGCCTCCCCGGTCACGCTGCTGATGCAAAGCAGCCCCGGGGCTCGCGGGGCACGGCCAGGGACACCGGCTCTGAAAGGCACAAGGCTGTGGGCAGCACCCCCGAGAGCCTGGGCTCTGCCCCCCGAGCCCCGGCGGCAGGTGGGGGTCTCGAAGCTCTCCCCATCTGGTGGGAGGTGTTTGGGGGCTGCAGGAGTTCAGACCCGAGCCCAAAGTGGGTGCTGGAGGGCATGAAACAAGGGACAGACGGCTCTGGTTCTGCTCCCGGTTTTGTTTTGGGTTTTCGGGGCTGTTTTTTGCTGGCTGACCTTGCTGTGTTTGAGAGGCGGGCAGGACGGGCAGCAGGATGCAGTGGTGGTGTGCCGTGGTGCTCGGACACAGGCGGGACAGAGCTGCTGCACTGTGTGTGCTGGGTGCTGCCTGTGACTAATCCTTTAAAAAACAAATCAGAGCTGCTGGGAGTGCCCGTCCTGTGTGGCTGCGGGAGGAAAACACAGGGAAAACACGACTGTGAAAGCAAGACTCGTCCCCCACCAGCTACGGGGCTCCGCCAGCCTCCATCTTCCACGCCGCAGCACTGTGTAACCGCGCTGCTAGGCCGGGAGCCGGGCTGTTGGTCCTCTCGCAGTCGAGGAAAGCGCTGAACTCTTCCCCAGCAAGCTGTTTGCAGTTAGGCGTTAAGCAAAAGAGAGAAACTCTCAAGCTGTTCCTAGATGGTTTTCCCCTGAAGCCTCTCAGATGTGCGAGGGCAGAAGTGGCCAGGAGGCAGAGCCTTAGCACGGCTCGCGCAACGAGTTGCTGGAAGCCTGGGCTCTCGTTGCCAGCAGCAGGCGATGGGCACCTGCCGGGCTTGCCCACGGAGGTTTGGCACGTGTTTCTGCCGGGGTGCTGGCAGCCAGGCAGTCCCGAGGGCTCCTGCGAGGGAATCCCAGGATCAATGACAGGTCGCAGCTGGAAGGGACCTCTGGAAGTCGTTCTGAACCTTGGCACATGCAGAAGATGTTCCCGGGGATTTGCTTTGGGGCTGCCTTGTGAAAAGCTGGAGCTGAGCTGGAGAAGCAGAAGAGGACGGTTTTTGCTCTCAGCCAGCCTGAAGCTGGCCGGTCACTGCCCTGAGAGCGGCAAGGACCAGGAAGACACCGTAGGAACGTGGCTGCTCCCACCCTGCACGTCAGTGCCTGTGGAAATAAATAGTGACAGAGATCTGCAAGAAAACCTGTGGTGCTGGCACTGGAAGGGAAGCCAGAGCTGCACCTGGCTGAGCCCTTCCTTGGGCCAGGGAATTGGAAGAGATTGTCTGAAACCCGGACATCTGTGCCAAGCCCAGCACCTGGGGACCAACAGCTTTGTGCACCAGCACTGCCGGGCAAGGGCAGCGCTGGGGGACACAGCCCTGTCTGCGACACCAGGGACAGGGGAGAGCAGCCCACCCAGCACCAGGATGGACAGACAGGGTCTTGGTGCTATAGCACAAACATCTCAGGACGGCTGCAAGCGAGGAGCACCCCGCTGGCCCTGCGTGGCCGGAGCTCCCCTGGGCTGAGCTTTCCCAGCGCTGCCGCTCTCGCCGAGCCTCGCACCCCGCCTGCTGCCCCCCCTAATCGACCCGGCCTTCTGCCCTTCCCCAAGGCGCTCTGACCGGAGCGGGGTCCCTGCAGCATGGGGACCCCAGGGCTGCTTCGCTGGCTGAGACCGCTCCTGGGCAGGGGGCACCCCGGGACCTGTGAGCAGCGGCGGGGCAGAGCCACTGCAGAGCTCGGTGGGGTTCAGACACTGCCAGCAGCAGCCTGGTCCTGCCCAAGCTGCCAGCACGGGCCGAGGTGTCTCAGTTTGCCCATTTCTCCCCCAGTTTAAATCCCTGCCGTAGCACGCTCCCTCTGCGAGGCACCGGGCCAGGCAGAGACCGAGGATGCTCGGTGGTTTCCAGCTCCCCGGCACCTCGCTGTGCCCTGGGGCCAGGCGCTTGGTGCTGCTTCGGCCGCTTTCAGCCTCTGCCTCTGCTTCCCTGCGCCCTGCAGGCTGCGTGGCCACGCTGGGGACAGCCAGCCCCGGGGCCACCGGCAGCGTCCCAGCAGTGCATGTTGCCTCATTAACACAGCCCCTCAGCAGCTTGGTGTCCTTTTGTCTCTAGTTCTTTTCTCCTTCTTTTTTTCCCTTCTCTCTCTCTCTCTCCTCTCTAACTCCTCCAGTTCTGCCCAAAGCGAAAATCGAAGTGGAGTCCTACTCGGCCCACCCCGGGGACCTCCTCCAGCTGCGCTGCCGGCTGCGGGATGACGTCCAGAGCATCAACTGGGTGCGAGACGGCGTCCAGCTGGCCGAGAACAACCGGACGCGCATTACCGGGGAGGAGGTAGAGGTCAGGGACGCTGTGCCCGAGGACTCGGGGCTCTATGCCTGCATGACCAACAGCCCCTCGGGGAGCGAGACCACCTACTTCTCCGTGAACGTCTCAGGTTCGTAGCGGCGTAGGGAAGGGGCAGCCCAGGCGGAGCGAGGAGCGGAGTGCCCGTGCGCACGCGTTTGCATGCTCGCCGCCACGCGCAGGTTTGTTCGGCGGCGACTCCGGGTGCTGGCCGAGGGTCCCGGCCCCGCACCGACCCCGGCAGCACCACGCTCCCCATGGCTGCAGAGCCCGGCTGCAGGGCTGGGACCTGCGCTGCGGGGTGCCTGCGGGAGCCGCCGGCTCGGTGCGAGGGCTCCCTGCCGTGCCTGGAGGGCAGCCGGGGTTGTTGCGCCTGCTGGGTCCACGCGGGGCACAGGCTGGCAAGGACCGTGGTGCACAGAGACCTCTGCGGAAGGGCCGGCACCGCCGGGTGTTCCTGCTGGCCCTGCGGGGCAGGGGGAGGCTGAGGCACCCGGGGGGAGCACGGATGGTGTCCGACGCCCTCAGTGCCCCTGCGAGCCCACGGGGTGCATGCGTGGGGACACGTGTGTTCGTCTGCATGGGCTGGCAGGGCTGCACGTCCGACCGCCACAACGAGCACGCGCTGGGATCAGGCTGAGGTTCGCTTTGGTGGTTTTGAGGCATGATGGTGGAGAACAAATGCTGAGGGTCGGGAGGTGTCGGCTGAGCCCTGGGGGCTCAGCTGCCCCCGGATGGATTGGTGTCACCAGGCACAGGCAAGGTGTGGTGCCTGCAGGCACAGCATGGAGCGCTGCCTTCCTGAGCCCAAAATCAGCCTCTGGGGGCAAACTGTGCTTGGACAGCAGGCACTGCTAGCTGGGACCCTGCTGGCTGTGCCACCAGGAGCCTCGCACCTCCCCGCCGTGCCTCGGTGCTGCCCTGGTGTCGGGTCCCGTGCAGGAGGAAGGGCCGGTCCGCGGGCGGGCACTCAGCCGGGCGTCTCTTCCCTTGCAGACGCGCTCCCCTCCGCGGAGGATGATGACGACGAAGACGATTCCTCCTCAGAGGAGAAGGAGGCCGATAACACCAAGCAGAACCGTACGTTTGCCAGATGGCTTTGCCCCGATGCTGCCCTGGCCCTTCCTCCCTTCTGCCCTGGCTCTTTTGGTGGGGGCAAGGGGAAGCTGGGCACACGCGTGGGCCCCCAGGAGAGGGTAGGCAAGAGAGGGTGGGCAGGGGTCCATGGCACCTGGTGTCAGCGAGGGCTCGATGGGGGAGCCCTGGGTGCCCCGGGGCACAGCAGCACTGGGTTGTGATGGGGAGGCTGCTGCTGCAGCCAGGCTGGGCGTGTGCCTCGCACCTTGCCCCTGGCCTGCCCCTGGCATCCCCAGCGCTGAACCCTGAGCAAACATCCCGGTGCCCAAACCCCAGCCGTTTGCACGGTGCCTTGTGCCCGCCGTGCTGAACCCACCGCTATGGCTCCCCAGAGGCCGTAGCTCCCTACTGGACCTATCCTGAGAAGATGGAGAAGAAGCTCCACGCGGTCCCCGCCGCCAAGACGGTGAAATTCAAGTGCCCGTCGGGCGGGACGCCCAACCCGACGCTGCGCTGGCTGAAGAACGGCAAGGAGTTCAAGCCCGACCACCGCATCGGGGGATACAAGGTACGGGCACGGGCTGGGGCAGCACCCAGCAGCGGCTGCACGGGCTCCATCCTGACGGGTCCGGGCTCCGCGAGCACCTCGAGGGGCCGGGCTGGGGGCTCGCTCTGGGGCGGCGTGGGGAGGAGGGGGAAATGAATGGGCTCTGCAGCTTAAGAGGCACCGAGCCGCCTGTTCACGCAGCCCCGGGCCTCCAGAGGGGCAGATGGGCCCCCTGACATTCCTGTTGCAAAATAGACCCACGGCAGTGACCTGCTTCTGGGTCATGTTTGCACCAGCCTCAACCTTTGGGGGAGGGGGAAGGACGAAACCAGCCGGCGGCCTTGGCCGGCCTCGCTAATCCCCCTGCGGAGCGTCCTCCCCGGGATGCTCCTCCTGCACCCTGGGTGCTCCTCCAGCATCCAGGGCCACCTCCAGCCCCGGCACCCCGCAGCTGCCCTGCCGGGGGGCACCGTCCCCTCTCTTCATCCCTTCAAAACTCCGTGGGGCACTGCTGGTCCGGAAGCCTCTGGCCAGGAGGGACCTGGGAGCGCTCGCAGCCCTGCTGAGTCACCCGGGGACCCGCTGAGCTCCCGGATGGGCCGGGAGGAAAAATGCTTGGTCAGCAGCACCCAGGTCACCCCGGGATGCGCTGCGCCCTGCCCGCTGACCCGGGGTCCCCTGGCGGGGCAGAACAATGCCGCTCTGTTCCCTCGGAGCGGGCAGCCCAGCGCCCGGAGAGCCCGGCGCGCTCAGCTCACGGCGTCTGCTGCTGGGCTCCGCGGCGAGGCTGTCCTGGGACAGCTGGGAGCAATTACGGCCCCTCTGTAGGAGAGGGGAAAGGTGACCTCAAACCCAGATTTATGTCGTGCCGGCGAGGCGGGGGCCGGGGGGGCTGAGCCGGCTCTGACACGCACGCCCGGCGCCTCGCACCTAACGTGGCCCCCCTGCCCCCAGGTCCGCTACGCGACCTGGAGCATCATCATGGACTCGGTGGTGCCGTCCGATAAGGGCAACTACACGTGCATCGTGGAGAACAAATACGGGAGCATCAACCACACCTACCAGCTGGATGTCGTGGGTGAGGATGGCGCTGGGGGGGCGACGCCAGCACCGCCACCGGTGGGCTCTGCTGGTCCAGCTGCTGCTCCCAGACTGGCCCCGGCCCCACGCCCGCCCCTTGCTCATCTCCCCCGAGCCGGATGGGTGCTGAGCCCTGTCCCCAGCACGGGACGGGGACACGGGGAGGGGACGCGCTGCATGCCCCCTGGTGCAGACCAGGCGAGGTTCACCCCGAACCGTTCTGGGGGTTTTTAATTGTGGTGGAAATAATTTCATAGACCAGACAGAAACTTTTTCTAATCGCCTTATTAGCCATAATTCCCAGCTGGGAAGGCTGGTCTGAGCAGTTCCACATGTGGAGCTGCTCTAAATGCCAGTAAATGAACCATTAAAAATGTGATTTAATTTGATTACACTGAGCAAACTGAAGGGAACAGTCAGCGAGGTGAACAAAGGGGTTTGTTAATGCTGACTCACCACAGTGGCAGCCGCTTTGTTAACGGCCGGGGCCCTCGTTAGGTTTGTTTGACCTCTGACCCCCCAATAGGTAGCCAGGTCCCCGCACCGGGGTGTCACCTACCCGGATGTCACCTGTCCCCGCTCCCTGGGGCTGTGGGAGGAGACCCCTGGGGACAGGGCAGTCACGGCCCCCCCCCGAGCGGGGGTCCCCACGCGGGGGGCTGCGGGGTGCCCCGTGGTAAGGCGGCCCCGTCCCTCCGGCCCCTGCAGAGCGCTCCCCGCACCGGCCCATCCTGCAGGCAGGGCTCCCTGCCAACAAGACGGTGGCCCTGGGCAGCAACGTGGAGTTTGTCTGCAAGGTGTACAGCGACCCCCAGCCCCACATCCAGTGGCTGAAGCACATCGAGGTGAACGGCAGCAAGATCGGCCCCGACAACTTGCCCTACGTGCAGATCCTGAAGGTAAAGCTGCACGCCGTGCTGCCCCAGCCCAGCTCCCTGCAGGGTCCCCCTGGGCACAGCCGGGGACCCCGCTGGGTAGCACTGAGGCCACCAGAGCCCCACAGCCACCCCCAGCCTGTGCGCTGCGCTCCGGGGGTGGGAGGTGGGCAGGGAGCAGGGAGGGCAGCGTGCAGGGGGTGTCTTAATCCTTGTGGCACCCCAAAAGTGCACGCCGTGGGGCTGGGGGGGCCCTGGGAGCCAGCACGGAGGCGGATGGCTGTGCCCTGCTCCATCCAGGCAGGAGCAGCGCCCTCCGTGCACCAGCCGCTCAGCACCCGGGGGGCTCGCCTGTCCCCATCCTCGCCCCAGACCCCAGGGAGCGCGGCTGTCCCTGCCCGTGCCCTCGGAGGCGACGCAGCAGGGAGCAGCGCTGCGGTCCCTCGCCTGCTGCCCCCCTGCCCGGCTGGCCGTGCCCCCCAGCCCTGCCGCCCGCGGTGGTGCCGGCTGGGGGCAGCCCCTGGCTCGCCGTGGTGGCGGAGCGGGCGCCGCCGCTCCGGGCGCCGTGAGTTGTGACGCCGTCGATGTGACTCGTCTGTTGTTGGTCTGTTCCAGCACTCGGGAATTAATAGCTCTGATGCGGAGGTGCTGACCCTGTATAATGTGACAGAGGCGGAGAGCGGGGAGTATGTTTGTAAGGTTTCCAATTATATTGGCGAGGCCAACCAGTCTGCGTGGCTCACTGTCACCAGACCTCTGGCAAAAGGTAATCGGAAGGACGCCCAGTGGGATGCTTCCTTGGACAGTCCGTCCCCAGCGGTGGAGAACAAAACTCTGGGCTCTCTTGTTTCTGCTGTATTTCTGGTGCAAAAAGCCATGGAAAAATACCCAGCGAGGCCGGCTAGGTTTTGTGCTGTCTTCCCCCCCCTCCCCGTGTGCTTCCCACCCCACTGCGCAGCCACCGGAGCTGCCCGGCCGTGCCGGGTCTGTGCTGCTGTCCCTGCATCCCTCCCGTCTCTGTCCTCGTGTCCCCCACGTCCCGACACTCAGCCGGCCGGCTCTCCCTGAGGTCTATTTTTCCATGTGGCCCATTGCCAGCATGCTCAGATGGGCAGGACACTCAGTTTGGTGAAGGGTTTTTAACCGGCATCTCCTTAGGGCCGCTGGATGAGTGGTCATCCTGAGGGTCTCTTTAACAGGTCTGCAGTGGTCTCTGTCTGCTCCCGGGGGTCTGGCAAATGAGACTGTGCTCCCTCCTCTCTGGCCTGCTTCCCAGAAGATCTCATGTCGTTTGCTTCTCCGTTTTTTGCTTCCATTTTTCCTTCTAGACGGCTGGCGTTAACACGACAGACAAAGAAATGGAAGTCCTTCACTTAAGGAATGTCTCTTTTGAGGATGCTGGGGAGTATACATGTTTGGCGGGTAATTCTATTGGGATCTCCCATCACTCTGCATGGTTGACAGTTCTCGAAGGTATATACTCCTTTTCCTGTCCCTTTCCTCCCTCGTTTCCACGTGTCGTATGCATTGCGGTCTGGGGCAGGGCGCTTCCCCGGCGGGTAGGGGAAGGGGCGCGCGGCCCCCGCCCGGCAATGCATACCCGGCTGCTTTTAACCCGGGTGGGACCCGGGGCCAGGCCAGCATCCCGGGCACACGCCGGCAGCAGGGGGCTGGGGGGGGCGCTGGGGGTGCTGCCCGGCTCCGTGTGCGAGGAGCTGGCCTTGCCCCGCGGTGCGGGTGCTCGCCGGGCTGTGTCGCTTCGCTCCGGGCGCATTGATGCTGCTGCCGGCCATCGATGCTGCCCGGCCCCTCGGCTGATAACAGCAGCCAGGGAAAGTTTTTGGGGCGCCGCCCGGTCCCTGCTTTCTAGCCAAAAACTTTCCCCGTTATCAGCCGCTGCTTGGTCAGCCGGGCGTGCTCGGAGGTGGTGGCTGCAGGGACAGGAGGTTTCCACTCTTCCACCTCTCTCTGAGGCTCTGTTCTCTGGGGGTCAGGTCGGGGGTGCTGCGGGGGGGCAACAGCAGCTCCCCGGCTGCTGACCGTGGTTTGTGGCTGCCCCGGGCTGCGTGGCTGCAGCTGCCCCGAGCCACTCATGGCACCGCCGCCTCCTGTGCCACTGGAGCCACCAACGCGGGGCTGGGACCCCTCCCCAGCAGCCCGGGTTCCCAGCAGGCTGCTGCTGCTGGAGGCGCTTCTGGCTGCTCCGCTTGAGCCGCCCCGGTGTTGCCGGTAACGCCCGGACCCCCGCAGAGCTGGCACTGCTGCATGGCCCCCTCCACCCCGCCGTAAGCACAGGCCCCGGGGGACGCCCAGCTCCAAACGTGGGCACAGCTCCGCAGTGGGGCAGGGACCCCACAGGGCGATGCAGGGGAGCGTCCCCACACACACCCCCGGGAGAGCTCGGCCATGGGGTGCCACCAGCGCGATCCCATCCCACAGAGTGGGGACAGGCACCGTCCCCCCACTTCACACCCCTCTCAGATGACCCAGCCCGGGGCCCCATCCTGCCTCCCCCACCCCAGGTGCCTGCCTGCGGACGCAGCCCAGGGGTCCCCGTGCAGCTTCCCCACAGCCTCCCCGGTCCCTGCTGCACCCCAGGCCGGGCTGACCCCGAGCGAGGAGAGGGGCCGGGGTCTCCCCAGCACCGCGGGGCTGGCTCCTGCTAACGCCCTCCCCATGCCGACGCAGCTATTGAGGACACGCCGGCCATGATGACGTCCCCCCTCTACCTGGAGATCATCATCTACTGCACGGGCGCCTTCCTCATCTCCTGCATGGTGGTGACCGTCATCATCTACAAGATGAAGAGCACCACCAAGAAGACGGACTTCAACAGCCAGCTGGCCGTGCACAAGCTGGCCAAGAGCATCCCGCTGCGCAGACAGGTAACAGAAAGTAGAGAGGGGGTTTGTTTGCACCTACTGCTGCCCCCGGAGACTCGCTTTTCCCTGGGTTAGGGTGTGGGGGGGACCAGGGCCACCCCTTGCCCCGCTGTGTGTGGACCCCATGCCCACCCACGGCACGGTGCGGGGTGGGGACCGTCCCCGTGGGTAGTGAGGAGGGCCGGAAGGATTTATGGCAACCCAATGTTTGAGCAGAAGAGCTTGTTTTACCCACCGAGGAGACGGGAGGACCCCCAGGCTGTGCTTTTTGTGGTACCAGCAAGCAGAAAATTAATTAAAAATAATTTAGTCGCGCTCCGACGGGGACGCAGCGCTGCAGGGGCACCGTGCCCGCAGACAGCGTTTGGGATCCAGGCAGGGCCAGGGGGGTGAAGGGCCCCGGTTTTCGCCTTCCCCCCGGTGGGGGCGGCCGGCCGCGGCCCCAGGCGCTGCGAGAAGGTAACCCACGGCCCCGCTGCAGGTGTCGGCCGACTCCAGCTCCTCCATGAACTCGGGCGTGATGCTGGTGCGGCCCTCGCGGCTCTCCTCCAGCGGCACCCCCATGCTGGCCGGCGTCTCCGAGTACGAGCTCCCCGAGGACCCGCGCTGGGAGCTGCCCCGGGACAGGTGAGGGTGCGGCGGGGTGGGAGCAGGGCCGGGCGGTGGGATCGCCGGTGGGTGCCGGCTGCTGTCCCACTCCTTCCCGCGGTGTCAGGCTGTCTGTCTGTCCTCCCGCCAGGCTGATCCTGGGCAAGCCCCTGGGAGAAGGCTGCTTCGGGCAGGTGGTGCTGGCGGAGGCCATCGGCCTCGACAAGGACAAGCCAAACCGCGTCACCAAAGTGGCCGTGAAGATGCTTAAGTGTAAGTGGTGGTGGGAGCCAGGGGGGCCCGCACGGTGCCTGGGGCTGGGCGTGCACGGCACGGGGGGACCCAGCCTGGCCCCCGCCCCGACCGGCGCCTCCGCTGCTGCAGCCGACGCCACGGAGAAGGATTTGTCCGACCTCATCTCCGAGATGGAGATGATGAAGATGATCGGCAAGCACAAGAACATCATCAACCTGCTGGGGGCCTGCACGCAGGACGGTGAGCGTGAGGGCGGGGAGGGGGCATCGCGGCTGCCGCGGGGGCGAGGACAGCCCCCGGGGGCAGTGCAGGGGCTGGGGTCCCGCTCAGCACCGCTCAGCCCTGCTGCCCTCAGGCCCCCTCTACGTCATCGTGGAGTACGCGAGCAAGGGCAACCTGCGCGAGTACCTGCAGGCGCGGCGCCCCCCCGGCATGGAGTACTGCTACAACCCCGCCCGCGTCCCCGAGGAGCAGCTCTCCTTCAAGGACCTGGTGTCCTGCGCCTACCAGGTGGCGCGGGGCATGGAGTACCTGGCCTCCAAGAAGGTGAGGGCCCCCCGTGGTGGGGACGGGATGGGGACCCCGGGTGGGCAGGGGCCGTGCGCCCCCTTCTCCGAGCCCGCTTCGCCCTGGGGGGGCCGCCGGGGTTTCGGGACCAGCTCACGGCCCCGCGCTCTGCCCAGTGCATCCACAGGGACCTGGCGGCCAGGAACGTCCTGGTGACCGAGGACAACGTGATGAAGATCGCCGACTTCGGGCTGGCCCGTGACATCCACCACATAGATTACTACAAGAAGACGACAAATGTGAGTGCCGCGGGCGAGGGGCTGTGCGGAGGCAGGGGGAGGCAGCGCTTGGAGAGCCCAGTCCATGCCGGAGGGTTCCCAGTTACCCCCTCCGGGTCCACGGGCTCCCTTGGGGCACTGAGCTGATGGGGGATTTTCTTCTACCCAGGGTCGCCTGCCAGTGAAGTGGATGGCCCCAGAGGCCCTGTTCGACCGAATATACACTCATCAGAGTGATGTGTGAGTACCCTGGGCACGGCCCGGCAGCAAACGAACCGATTTCTGTGCACGAAGCTCTCCGGTGGTGCCCCCGCTCGGCGCAGCGGGCTCACGGTGCCCCCGCTTGCTGTCCCGGCAGGTGGTCCTTCGGCGTGCTGCTCTGGGAGATCTTCACGCTGGGCGGCTCGCCGTACCCCGGCGTGCCGGTGGAGGAGCTCTTCAAGCTGCTGAAGGAAGGCCACAGGATGGACAAGCCCAGCAATTGCACCAACGAGCTGTGAGTGCCATGCCGGGCTGGGGGCCAGAGGGTGGCCGCGTGCTGTGCCCCACCGGTGCCTCTCCCCCCTCGATGCACCCCGGGGCTGCCGGGGGCCTCCCGTGCGAACCTGAGGCAAACCTCGTGCTCCCGTCCCGGAGCGCAGGCAGGTGCACGCCGGGGAAGGCAGATGTTCAGAGTTACTTTTCCAGCAGTTCCCGGCCCTGCAAAAACATCAGCTCAATCTGTTTGCAATAATCAACATCTTCCTTTGTTACTCCTCAGCAGGAGTGAATCCCAGAATGACCCCAGAGCAGGGACTGGCTCAGTTTTGGTTAGGTCCTACCAAAACAGCCCCATGTCCTTCCTTATGCCCACAAAGGGGTCATTCCCTTCCTCCCACGCAGGAGATGAGCACAGAATAGCACAAAATCCCCCCAAATCCCACCTCTGCCGACCGACTGTGCCACCCCACGGTGCAGAGCTCCCCGTGTACCCGCGGGACCCGGCTCAGCTCTCGCCCCTTCGCCCCCAGGTACATGATGATGCGAGACTGCTGGCACGCCGTCCCCTCGCAGCGCCCCACCTTCAAGCAGCTGGTGGAGGACCTGGACAGGATCGTGGCCATGACCTCCAACCAGGTAGGGGAGCCCCCCTGCGCCCACCCTGTCCAGGAACCCCCCGGGGCTGCGCTGCCCCGCCTGAGCCCCGTCCCTTGCAGGAGTACCTGGACCTCTCGGTGCCGCTGGACCAGTACTCGCCCGGCTTCCCGGACACCCGCAGCTCCACCTGCTCCTCGGGGGAGGACTCTGTGTTTTCTCACGACCCTCTGCCGGACGAGCCGTGCCTTCCCAAGTACCCCCCCCAGCACACCAACGGCGGACTGAAGCGACACTGAGGCTGGCACGGCCAGCGAGGGACCGGACGCCCGCCCGTGCCGCGGTGCCGGGGGGGTGCTGCCGCACAGCCCGGCCGTGCCGAGCTGCGTGAGGGCCTCGGAGACACGGCCGCAGCGTCCCAGCACCAGAACCACCCAGGTCTCGTGCCAGCTTCTCCTGCCGCCTCCGTTGTGAACTCTGCAGCCCAAAGGCTTCGCTTGGTGTTTCGGGTGTCGGTTGTTTTCTTTCTTTCAAACTCTTCCATGAGGTCTGCGCTTCAATCTCTCCACTTGGTTAAGCCCAAATCCTCCTCCGGGGCCAGCGCCCTGCCGGGGAGCAGCCGCCCCTGCTGGGACGTGACGGCCTGGGGGAGATGGGGAGCCGGGCGTGCGCCGCGTGAGATCCCGACCACGCGGATGGCGCAGGAGCCCCCTTGGCACGGACCTCGCGGTGCGCGGCGCTGTAAGGCTGACTGCCAGCCCAGCGGTGCCGGCACCACCGTGCTTCGCTGACCAAACCCCTGGGACCTCGGAAGGGAGGCGCAGCGCGTGCATCTGCTCAGCACCGGTGGCAGAGGCCGCCAACAGCCGGTGCTGGCAACAAAAGTCCTGTGTACATAGCTAAAAATATGTATAAATATGAATATATATTTACATGTCTTTTTAAAAGGGTTGTTACCAGAGATATACCAGTTTGGTAGTAAGGTACTAGTGGCTGGTAGATATCAGTTGCTATAAAAAAAAAAAAAATCATATATTTTGCTACTTTTGCTGTTTTTATTTTTTTAAATTATGTTCTAAACCTATTTCAGTTTAGGTCCCTCAATAAGAATTGCTGCTGCTGCTTCAGTTTTATATGGGGTTGTATTAAACAATAATAATTATGTGTCGATGCCTTGTGGGAGCACGATGTCATGGTGTAAATGGCCTTTCCTCCCCTGGCTCCCGGGGTCTCCGGCGGTGCTGGGCCGGGCGCAGCCCCCCGGCGCTGTGCGGGTGCTGCCCGGTGCCCCCGGCTGTCACCGGGAGCTGCCACCAGACACCGGGGCGCTGGCACAGCACGGAGCCCCCCGCTCCTGGGCAGCCCCCGCTCCCGGGCCATGCCCGCCTGTGCCTTACCGGTGCCGTGGGGAGCGTCCCCGTGCCGGGCACCCCTCTCCGGGCCCTGCCCTGCCCGGCGGTGCCGGTGCCCAGCCCGCGGAGCTGCTCGGCGGGGAGGGCGCTGCGGTGCCTTGGTGGGGGCGCGCGTCCCCGTCCCTCCCCGGCACTGGCGTCGGGACTGCAGAGCCAGGGCGCTGTTACTTGAAAAGTTTATTTTGCCTTTGTATGGAGAAATATTATTTGTTGTAAACTCTTCTGTAATGAATCTGGAATTCTTGTAATTATTAAAGACTTTAACCAAGCCGTGGCGGAGACGAGTTTTGCCAGCCCTGGTCCCCGTCCCGCGTGTGGCCGGGTCCTGGCCCCAGGTGCTGGGAGGCACCGCGGCCCTCAGCTCCTCCGGGCTGCCCGTTTGGGAAGGAGGAGTTCAAAGGCTAACGAAGAATGCAGGCTGTGCTGGTGGGACCTCTGTTTTTCCTGACTTCAAAACTCCCTGTACCAATACCACCTCTGCCTCTTCTCCGCCACCAACACGTGGTGCCCATGGCGGTGGCGGCGTTACCCCCACGTGTTTCCCTCCTGCAGGCTGGACCCCCCCGGCCGTTCCCCCCGTGGCTGCTCCGTCCCCGGGCAGGGAGCCCCCTCCCAGAGCAGGGGGGCTCGGCCGGGGGCGCAGCCAGATGTTCTGGCAGCCGCGTGCGTGCTGCCGTCCTCGCCAAAAGCTCCGTGCGCGAGGCCAGCTGGGCTCGAGCCTCGAGCGCTGGAGATGACCGAGGAGCCCTTAACCCCCTCCCTGCCACCAGCGGGAGCTGCACCCCGGGACCCCGCGAGGAAGAGGAGGCTGAGCCCCAGGGCCGGCAGCTGGGCGGCTCTTCGGAGGCCGGGGGGAGAGGTTTGTGTCTTTGGGACCCCCCCTGCCCAAAGGTGCTGGGGATCTCTCCAGCTGGGCGGCCGCGGGCAGCCCTCCCTCCGCCCTGACGTCAGCCCCGAGTCAATCCCTGCACTTTTGCTGTCTTCTCCTCCTCCGAGGACGGATCCGGTGCCAGCTCCAGGCTGTTCGCATTTAGATTTGACCTGCTGCCCGCAGAAACCGCGCCAGCCCTGGGAAAGGCATTGCGGCTCCCAGGGAGCACCGAGTGGTTACAGGCATTGCCAGGAGCCCTCGGGGGGACGTGGTGGGGGTGTCCCCAGGGCTGGCAGCGTGGCTGGGTCCTGACTCACCCACGGCGAGGGCGAGGGGCCGCCAGCCCCTCTTCTTAGCCAGGAAATGGTTAAGGCGCAGCGGCTGCGGGCTCACGGTGCTCGCTGTCTCCCCGGCCCTTTTAAAAGCATCTGCTTGTTGCTATTGCCATGTGTAAATTAAATCGATCAGCTGCACTCTCCCCCCTCCCCTCCTAAATTAAGTAGAGCTTTTAATCAAGTGATTTATGTTGAATTCACAGTCCGAGATTAAACTCGCAGCCCAGGCAGCCGGGAGCAGGGGGAGCGGGGCTGGGGGCATCCATAAATCACCGCTCTCCTTGGGACCGGCTTGGCAAGGCGGCGGGGAGAGATGGAGCTCGTGTTTACATCATCAGAAACTGCTGCTATCACAATCTTCTGCTCATTTCCTGGGGTTACCAGGAGGGCAATTAAATATGATAATAAGCAGAGCGACTCCAGCAGCACCGCTGGTGCCTGCCGTCATGCCGAAGCCTGGAGGCTGCAGGGATTTGCTTGGCCAGGGATGGGCACGGGGCAGCCGCCAGCCCCAGAGCAGGGAAATTCTGCTCCTCTGCCCTTCCTGAGAGGCATCCTCCTCAAGCTCGAGGAGACAGAGACACCCAGACCCCGAGATGGAGACACCCCAACCGGAGCCCCGGCCCACAGCCGCACCCCAAGCACCGGGCACTGGTGGCCACCAAGGGCTCAGCCCCTGGCCGTGTGCTTGGCTCCTGCAGCATCCTTTGTCCCTTCCATTCCTCGCCTTCCTCCTCCTCTCCTTTTAAAGCCCTCCGGCTGTGCAGGACCTAGACAATCTCTTGGCCCTGGCCCAGGCTCTGGCTGCTCTGCACAGCTCGGAGCTGGGCTTTGTCTCGCTGCCAGCGGCGTCAGGAAGCCTTGTTTGCAATTCCACCTTGACGCTCTGTCCGTGCAGGTCCGTGAGCGTGGCTGGGAGAGGGGCCGGGGCTGTCCCGGGCAGGGCTTTGCCTGCTCCCACCCCACGCCAAGGACACACGCATCCCACGGGAGGCCGATGGCCCTGCGGCCGGGGGCAGCTTTCCAGCCATAAACTGTTTCCTTGGGAGGAAATAACCCTCACCCCGAGAGGCAGCTGAGCAGAGTGCGCAGGAAATGGAGTGGAAGCATCTGCCCGCGTGGCTCGAAATCCCCGGGGCCAGGCTGGGAGCTGGAGGGGGAGCCCTTTCCCCCTCCTATGCCTCACCACGGGACAGGCGCTTGGCGTGCCGGCAGCGCTTGTGTGGGATCTGAGGGCGGAGGAAGGAGGTCTGGATGCGGCCACTCGCACATGGGGCTCTGCACCCCTGCCCGAGCCCGAGGTGGGTGCGAGGGGTGTCAGCGCCCTGGCGCGTGTCCCAGCCCCGCTCCGAGCGCCCGGGCCCTCCCGAAGCAGGAACTTGGCAGAGCGCTCGGCGGGGCTCTCCTGCTGTACATCACTTCCCCTGACAGCCCGCGCACCAGACACTGTCAAACACCACGGATCGGCTTGATTTCATCCAAACAAAACATCACTTATGAACCAGGGCAGCTGCAGATAATTCCCGCTCCTGTCAAAGCCCTGCCACTGTGCGGAGGGCTCAGAGGGGATCCTGCGCCCCCAGCTCCATGCTGGTCCTGCAGCACGGTGCCGGGGCTCGCCGAAACCCTCAGCACCCGCGAGCACCCCCTGCCCTCCCCAGACACCCCGGGGCCACCGGGTGCAGCCGGCGCGAGGTGGGGAGGGAAGAGCCCCGGCTGGTCCCGGGGGATTCCTGCCGTCCGCACCCCGTAACTCTCCCGGTTCCTCTCCTTGCAAGGTTTGGCTCTCGAGCCCTTGTTCTACATTATTTTAAGCTGGTGTAAGCCTCGGTCGTCTTTGTTACAAATTTATAACAGAGGCAGAAAGCCTGCTAGGAATGTAATGCTCTAATACCGAGGGCTATAAATCTCAGCCTTTGTTGTGCTTGGGCCTCACTAAATCAGCGCTGCTCCCTCTGAATATTAATCCACTACAAAAGTGCTGACCGCTGCATCTTTCCCCAGCAGCCTTCAGGGGAGAGGCTGATGTAAGGCCGGGGACGGCCGCGGCACGGGGACGTCTCAGCAGAAATCCCCCGCATCGGGGCCGAGCCGCTGCCCCCGGCCAGCACGGCCGAGAGGGACGGGGGCAGGAGGGGCTCGGAGCTGCGGGTTTGGGGTCGCTCAGGACCGAGCCCTCCCCTGCCAGCGTGAGCATCGCCGGCCCCGCAGCGAGCGGTGACTGCGGGGATGCCCGGGGGAAGGACAAAGCCCCTTGAGCCGGCTCTCGGGAGCCAAGGGGAGGGCTGAAAGGTGTTTGGCACCGGCGGGGCTGGAAAAGCTCTCCCCACGCCAAAGCACACACGGCCTTGGAGCTCTGCAACGTTTAATTTGCCCGATGTTGCAGAGCAGAATCCAGTAATTTATGGGGCTCTGCTGGGTTCGTTTCCTCCGCAGTCTCGGTGGGTCGCGTAGCGAAAACGCTGACTTTCCCCCATTTTGTGCTTGGGGGACGGGGGGGGCGCAGGAAGCTGCGGGGCCCAGGCCAAGCCCTGCAGCACAGCCGGGGGGGTCGGGCTCTGCCCCCCTGAGCCCTGCGGGGCTGGGGAGCGGCAGCGGGGGGATTTGGGGCCTGGGAACGGGTTTGTTCGGGGCGGCACAAGCGGTGTGGGACCGCGTTGGTGATTCGGTGCTCCCTTCCTCGTGGGTTAAAAGCCAAAGCTGGCAGCCCTGCCGCGTGGCTGGAGGAACCGCAGCAGGAGCAGCAGGAGCAGGCCCCGGCTCCCAGCTCCTGAATTAACAGTCCAGGAGGAAACCGAAAGGGAGGCTGCCCCGGCGCACACCGGCACGGCCCAGCCTGGCAGAGAGCAGCCAGGAGCAGGGGGCGCGGGCAGTGCCACCCCCGGCAGGGCTCCCTGCCGGCCCCTCTCCCCTCTCCCAGCAGAGGAAGGAGCTGCTCCCCCGCGTCGGGCTCAAAGGCGCTGCAGGCCTGGGGGACGCTGACCCGGCCCGGGGCCTGTCACCAGCCAGGACGCTCCCTGACAGCGCCGGGTGCTCTCCGGACGGACCCCTTGGATGAAGCTGCTGCTCCCACCCGGGGCCGACCTGGCCGCCGAGGGGGCTCTCGTTGAACCCCAGCCACCGGCCCCAGCACGGAGAGCGTGGGCAGGAGCAGAAGCTGGAGCAGACGCAGGCTGCAGAACACCAGGCTGCAGGCCACGACTGCTGCCGTTATCCCGCGCTAGGCGGTGTGCGATGTTCTCCTAAGGTGTACTTAGAGATGTCAGAGCAGCAGTCTTCCGAGGGAACATCACCCACTCACAGGAAATTGAGGATATTAGCTGGGTAATTTTCTGCCCACGTCCTGCACCGAAATCAGAAAAGCCCCCAACAACCTGAAATGCGACTCCAACCTCTTCGAGCACCCCGAACACTTGGCAGGCTGGCGGGATGTGTGTGCCCCTGGGCGAGACCTGCCGTGGCTCGGTGCAGCCCGCGGGCTGGGCACACGCGTCCTGCTCGCAGCCCAGGGCCCCCCGTGCCCCGCTCTGTGCCCACTGCCCCCATTCTGTCTGCAAATCGTGGGCCGGGGCTGCCGTCTGCGGGATCAAGCTTTTGGGATCGCCTCCGTGGGCTGGAGCTGGTCTGAGCACGGCAGCAGCCCCGGCTTTGAAGCTCAGCTGCTGCTGCAGGCCTGGAGAAGGCAGAGCCTTTGAAGGCTGCTTGGTGCTGAAAACACTTCATTACGCTGCGCTAATGAATGGCTTATTCTGTGAATTTGGAATTGTTCAGCCGTGATGGGTGCCTTCAGAAGGGCTCTGCCAAGGCGTATTTCTGGGTAACGTTCCCTCCTGGGGCTCTTAATTGCCCCTGGAAATAAAAACTACTTCTCCACCAAATTTTGCCTTTCCTGACAGATGCTGGCTTGTTATTGTAGGGTTGTGTGCAAGGAGCAGGCTCCGTGTGCTGCTGCGCTGTTGTGGGGCTGCAGCCAGCTCTGCACAATGAGGAAGGGCTTGCAAACAGGCCTCGTGCACGTGGCTCGTGCGTGCTGCGGGGACAGGAGAGCTGCCTGCAGGACCCGTGGGGCCGGTCTCTGTGGGGTCTGAGCGCCTCGCGTGGGTGCTGAGCGTCCCTTGTGCCTGGGGGACAGGAGCACGGCTTAAATCAAAAGGGCGCCCCAGGCAGCAGCACACGAAACCCGGCCGAGGTTTTTTGCTCCTGCTCCTGAAGGTTCTGCAGCGTCACCCCCGGCCCTCGCTGCCCGTGCCTGGCCCCGCGACCCCTCGCCTCCAGCCCCCAGCCCCGCCGGGAGCGTGGGGAGAAAGGTGCCGGGGCTGAGCGAGGACGAGGCGGGGCGGGCCAGGCGGGCGACAGCCGGAGCCAGCCGAGCTCGGAGCAAACCCTGAAGGCTGCTGCTACCTGCCGGTGGGAAGCGGCACTGGAGCCTCATCCTGCAACTGGGGAGCCCCGGTCCCGGGCTGAGTGCGAGGCCGGGGCGCGCTGTGCGGCTCGGAGGGGCTTTGGGAAGGGAAGAGCCGGAGCCCCCCCCCCGCCTGCACTCCGCGAGGTTTTGCGGCTGAGCCCCCTGGGGCAGCGAGAGGCACCCACTGCGTCCTCCCCGCGCTGCGGCAGCGCGGTCACCGCACGGCTGAGCCAGGCACAGCCTTGTTTGAGCACCATCAGCGGTTCCCAGCACAGAGGAAACTTTGGCTGGGGCTTGTTTGTGTGAGCCGGGCATGCAGCAGTTACCGTGTGGCCCCTTTGCCTTGCACTGGGCAAACACTTCCCTTGATAATAGCAATGTACGCTGACTGCGGGCAACGAAGGGGGGTTTGGGCGGTGTAGCAGAGCTGGGAAAAACCATCGATATTAATGGAATTTTTGCATGTATCTGCTGCAGTGGGACAGGAATCAATTCCCTCAAATTGCATTAGCATTAGCCACACTATCCGTCCCGCAGACGCGGCGCTCAGGCTGCAGTTATCCACCACGATGTGCAGACAGATCTGAGCTCTCCAGTCCTGGCCCTGTGGCAGACCAGAACTTTGGCACTTCAAGAAAACCCACTGGTTACGAGGCAGCAGTGCAGGTACAGAGCTAAGAGCACGGTACAGTGGTGGCTGTGTCCTGCAAGCTGTGTCTGTACTGATAGTAGGAGCCTGGAGTCACACGCTTAAAGTGCTGGCAACACCTGACCTTGAGATGACTTTTTGAGTCTGATTGCCCTAAAGGCTGTCTGACCTCTAGACAAGGCATTCACGCTACTTAGCACCAAGTCTAATTTTACAGTAAGTATAAATACCCGTATCTATTGTCCATAAAGCAATCTCTGAATACTTACATAGGCCAAAAAAAAATAACAAATGCTAAAAACAGCTTTTCAGTACCTTCCTATACAGTCTACTAAAAAACTGCTGACACTGGGGTGTACAAAGAATCATTTGTAAAGTAGTAAGTCTGAGAGAGCCCAGTGACGTGCAGCTCTGTGCCTGGTAAGGGTTAGCCTGGCCTCTACTTGGATATGTGTGGGTCCCCCGGTTGTTCCCTCACAAGACCCAGGGTAGGCTTTACTGCGCTTCTAGCCTGGTTCGTTGTGTGCCCAGCCCTTTGTGAGGATGGAAAGCTGCCTTTCCTAAGGTTTAAGAGCACAGGCACCCGGTCAGTAACAGCACAGAGCAGTGCAAGTATCACCACATTCACAACGTATGTTAAAATGGTGGGGGGCAGACGGAACAGAGAACCTGGTGTCGTCGGGATAGTCTTAGCGCTGCCTGACTGCTGATAGGCTTGGAACAGAGGCAGAGAGCCCCCGAGGACTACCGACACGTTTCTGTGCAAAAGCAGCCAGCTGGAAAATCACTCTTCCCTTCTAAGGAGGTGGAGGGATGAAAGCTTTGCTCTTCCAGGGGTCCTTGCTGGCTTCAGGCTACACTCCGCCGGCACCAGCCCTGCTGCTCCGAGATGCTCCCAGCTTAGTCCAAGAGTAAAAGCTGCAGATTTTAGACAGTACCGATGCAAAAGCTGCTTAAAATCTCGTTTATTTATTTATTTATTTTTCCCGAAGAAAACACCTTCACATTTTAATGAGGAGAGCCACCGAGTAACACCGCGGAACGATCCCGGTACCTCAGGGTACCGCAGGGTACCGCAGGGTACGGGCGCGTTCTGCTGGCAGCCGACCTCTGCCTGGACCTCCAAACCTGCCCGAAGCCACAGCCCAGATCCAGCTGGAAAAAAAATAAAGATACAAAATGGCACTTTTCAGGCTAAAACCAACCGCGGGAATTCAGTGTGAGACCCGGCCCTGCCGAACCCGGGCGCTGCGCCCCGCCAGGCCCCGGCCCCCGCCCCCTGCCCGAGCCGCTCTTCCCGCCGGCCCGGCCGCTCTAGCCAGAGAGCGGCGCTCTATGGTTTCCCCCCTCCCTGCACGCGTCACCGCCGCTTCGGCGGGAACCAATCGGAAGGCGCAGCCGCGGCCCTGCCGGCGGGTAGCCAATGGGAGCAGGGAGAGGCGGGGCACGACCCGAGGTGCCCCGTGGGAAAGGGCGCTCATTGGCAGTGACGCCCGAAGGGGTGGGAGTAGGGGGTGACGTCACGGGGCGGTGCGTGACGCCACGGCGAGGAGCGGCGGGAGGTGGGAGGGGAAGGGCGGGGCCCGGCCTGGCCCGGCCCCGTTGGGCCCCTCAGGCCCCGTCGGGTCCGTAGGGCCCCGCTGGGCCCTGTTCAGGCCCCGTTAGGCCCCGTTGGGAAACGTGGGTAAGAAGCGAGGCCGGGAGCTCCCGGGGCCGACCGGCACAGGCCTCTGGCTGCGCGTCCCGCTGGTCGCAGAGCCGTTTCCGTCAGGGGCTGCTCTCCACGTCCTTTAAATCCTGGGGAAAAAACAAACGAACAAAAACCAAACCGCTCCCCGCCGCTCATCCGGCCCGGTTTTTAGGGTCATAAACATTTCGGCGTTGTTAATGCGGGCTGTGCGGTGGAACGGCTTTGTTCCCCAGAGCCGTGTTCTGCCGAAGGCCGTCCTGGAGCGGGGATTTTCCTGAGGAGAGGTTCTTGCTCGAGGAAGTAACGGAGCAGGAAATGAAAAGCAGGTGAACTGGCAAACACACGGCTCCTGTCCCGTGAGCCCAGCTCGGGGCGGTGCCCCTCGTTCACCGGGCTGAACCGCGGTGTTGTACAAACACCGTGGCTTTAGGAACCTGGCAGCGCTCGCTTCGGCTCATCAGATGTCGCTCACTGGGGATTTGGCTCGAACTGCTCGGGAGGCTCCCTGCAAGCTGAAGCGTGGCTCCGGGTGGCGAGGCAGAGCCCCCAGCCCCCGGGGCCCTGCGGAGCCACAGGGCGCTGCTGCGGGAGCGGCGTCCCGGGTTAGTGCAGGCTGAGCGGAGATCCTGGAGAGGATCACTGATAACGTGTGCGTGCGTGTTGCCTGGGGGCTGGTCACGTCGTTCTGGTCCCTGCACACAGCGCTAGTAAAGAACCCGTGTGCTGGAGCAACAGGTCAGCACTTGTTTTCTGATAAATGCCTCATGCTACAGCAGGCAGTAAGCTCTGCCTGCTAACTTTCGCTTTCACCTAGATGTTAATGAGTTAAAAACTTCCTTTATACCAAACCCTTTTCCTTTTAGAAGCTGGATACTTTTCAAAGGCCAAATGTTTTCTTTACCCATCTCAGGGAAGAGGCAGAAGGGTGTTTCCTCCCTCTCATTCTGTGTTTTGTGCTGGGCACTGCCCAGGTTGTCCAGCCTCCCTTGGGGGCTGAGCAAGGTCAAGGTGCTGCCGTGGAGCTCCTGTGCTGTGGACTCAGCGTTAGCTCCGTGCGCAGCTTCCTGACCAAGCGGCCATTTCACGTAAAAACTGTTGGGAGCAGGCAAAAGCGCCGTGAAAGAAAGCTGAACAGGGGAAGAATGGAGGCAGACAAGCACTGCTGTCAGCACGTTGGTGAGCTGTCAGGAGGAGTCAGCACGAAGCAGAAGATGTGTTCCCATCCCTCAGCCACAAGATCAGCACCACCAGGAACACCGAGTCCTTGGGGCTGAAAACCTACAGCAGGGACAGGAAGGGGAAGAGAGGAAGAGAAAGCCTTTTTAGGTCACGTTTGGTGGTTGTAGCATTAGGGACAAGAATTGCTTTTCCAGCCCCTTCATTGCAGCACGCACAGCCCCTGCCCCACACGAGGCCAACGCCTCGTGGCCGTGGGCGCTGGGCAGCGGGATGTGCAGAGCTTTGGGAATCATCACTTGGTGGCTCGCAGACCTCATTGCTCCCCGGTCTCGTCCTCCCCGCTGGGTCCTGTCCCTCCCTCCCCGGCCATCCCGGTTCGTTAGGAGCTGGACTCGATGATCCTTGTGGGCCCCTTCCAACTCGGGGTATTCAATGATTCTGTGATTATCCAGCTCCCCGCTGCAGACATCACGTCATCTCCCCGTTGTGGTTACTCTCCGTGCTCCTGCCCTTCTCTCGTTTCCATTTCCTTTTCTTTTTTGCTGTTGTTTTCTCTATTTCTTTCCCCGCACGGTGCTGCTTTGCTGCGGGAAGGACGCGGTGTGTTGGGCTTCCATCCACAACAGGCAGCTTGCAGGGGGCAGTTCACTGCGAGCACGTCCTTGCTGTGCTTGCCAGCCGGGGGGACCCTTAGCCGGATCACGACGCGTTCCCCGTCCCGCCGCAGGCGCTGCCCCCGGGCCCCGCTCGCCGCCCGCGCCCCCACCCGGCACCACCGCAGGGGCAAGATCCGGCCCCGCACGCCCTCCTCCCGCAGGACTACATCCCCCAGCGTGCCCCGCGGCGGGCTCCTGCGGGGCGGCCA
>CM021752.1:4899685-4954712 GCA_011075105.1 Heteronetta atricapilla | reverse complement strand
GACGGAAGGTGAGGGCGGGGGCGGCGCGGGCGGGCAACGGGGGGCGGCGGCGCCATGTTCGCTGCGCCCGGGCGGGCACGGCCGGGGGGCGGCACGGAGCGGGGCGGCACGGCCGGGCCCGGAACGGCACGGAGCGGTGCTGCGCTTCGGGGCCGCTGGGCCGCGGCCGGAGCCTGCCCGCGGCGCCGCTCCGTGCCCCGGCTGCCTCCGGTGGCTCGGCCTTGGTGCGTGTCCGGGTGTCGCTGTCCGGGTGTCCCTGGCCCCGTCCGGGCCTGCCGCGCTCCTGGGGCTCGGTGCCCCCAGCGGCCTGGGCACGGCCTCGTCCCGCACCGGCGGCGGCGTGAAGGCGGCTGCGGGGCGCTGAGGGGAGGCACAGCCGCGGCCCGGCGGCTCCCGGGGCTGTTGGGGTACCCGGCTTCCTTGGGGAGCTGCTGGGAAGGAGCCCGCCCCAGCAAGGCGCCTGCAGAGCGGCAGTCAAAGGCTCCGCGGTGTTTCCGTGCAGCCCTCGGGCCTTTTTCGGCCCCGCAGCGGTGCAGGAGGCGTGTTGGTAGCTGCTGCCCCGGTCTCGGTACGTGCGAGCGGGTTGTGATTCATCCAGCGCTTGGTATTGCCAAAGGTCTGATTCCTGGTTTTGCGTGAATATTGGCCTCTGAGCTTCCCCGAAGAGCAGGAGAATTCCCTCCGTGTCTCTCGCTGGAGTTCTGAGGCTCTTAAGAACAAGCGAGCGCTCTCAGCTCCTTTACCCCGTCTGTTTCTAAATGCATGGCGTTTCTGCTGCTGCTGTGTGAGATGGTTCCTTCCATTCCCCCGTGGGAAGCTTGTTAAAAGTGGCCTTATCAGAACCATCTGACAGACGTGACTGTTTCTTCTGGCACTTAGAACCTTTAGAAAGGTACCCAGGGAGGCGTTCGGCCTTACCGCAAGCTTTAAAACACTGAGAAAAGTTTGTCGAGAGGCCTCTGATTCACTTCGGTGTCTGCTGGAAGGGGCTGCTCAGGCCAGCTGAAGTCGGTACAAATCCACAGGCTGCAGCTTTCTGCTAACGAACCGATGCGCAGCGGGAAGGCTGGGCACTGGCCGAGGGCGTAGAAGTGAAAACACGTGCGTGAGTTCTTACGGGTATGCAGAGCACAACGAGGCAAAGCAGCCCGTGAATGCCGAATGCAGAAGTGAAAACAAACGATGGTTTTACTCTGCCTGCTGCTGATGTAACCTAACAGCGCAGGAGGCTGTGGTGCCCGGCGAGGCGGCCGTCCAGGTGGTTTTGACGTGACTGCAGGAAGAGCACGGGCGTGTTTGGGTCGAGCAGCGAGTTGGCTGTCAGGTGCCGGTGCTGAGCTCCAGCACACAGTGGGCTGTAGCTGCGCGTTCGGTCGGGCAGCCTCGAGGTTTTGAAAGGAAGCGTGGAAGTGTGACGGAAATCAGTCGCGTCATTTCAGAACTAGCCCAGCCTGTTCCAGCCACGCACCCGTGGCTTTGGAAACGGCACAGCCAGCGGGTGCCGGGGGCGGCTGCTGCGTGGCTCAGAGCTCGTCGAGGGCCGGCGCAGCGACAGCAAAAGGTGCGGGGTGGCAGGGCACGAGCAGCTCTGCGACCCGCTCTGAGGTGGGGCTGCGTGAACCCTGTTGGTTCACCCTGCGCAGGGTGGCCTGGGACCTGTGCTGTGAGCGGGGATGGGGAGCCCAGCTCTGGCTGGCGTGGCGGCGATGCTGCCCAGCACGTACGGCTGACTCAAAGCACGGCCTCGGAGCGCTGCCAGCGGGGCATTTCTGCTCTCTGCGGCTGTGTCAAACGCCTCCAGTTCAACAAGTGCTGAGCCATCGTAGGTCACGCACGTGGTGGTTGTCAGCAGGCAGTGAGAAGAGGTAAAATTAATTCCAAAAGGGTTTATGGGTTTGAAGTATAGGCATGCTGCGCCGGTTCATCAGCGGCTGTTACCCGTGCTCGGGCTCAGCCCGGGGCCGGCCGGGTCCTGCCCCCAGCAGAGCTGGTTCCTCCCGGTTTTTCCCATTTGCCTCTTCCCTCTGGTGCTGGAGCCGTGACTCCTGGGGGCAGCACGAAGCCGTTTGTGTTGGCGGTGTCCATGTGCAGAGCTGTGTTTGCAAACAGTCTCCGGAGCTGTGTCCCAGTGACGGTGCTGCCTTCCCTGCTGCTCGGGGTGCCTGCGGCAGCGGGAGGCGCCCGGTGCCGATCGCTGGGGAGCAACCTGCTTTTTCTGTCGGGGGGAATTCCGTTGGGGTTTTGAAGGTATCTTTGTTTCCCAGCTGCTTCCCAGCACTGCTAAGAAGTACCACTTTCGTACTTAAATTACTGGAAATCATTTCCTGTACGTGAAACAATGGAATCGCGTTCTTTATCTCTTCTGGGTGTTGCAGTGCCCCGGCAGTGCCGTGCCCGGTACCGGTCCTGCTGGGAAGCCGAACGCTCAGGGCAGGGCCTGGCGCTGTGAGTTAGCAGCGGCACTGCTGGAGCGAGGGCAGTGGATACCGCTTCCAGGGCTCAGGGCCCAGCAGACCGCGGCAGGTTGCTCCCACGTGCTGGCAGGCGGCGTCCCTCTGCGAGGAGCGCTGGGTGTGCCGGGCTGGAGCCTGCCCTTGGTGTTTCGGTGGACGTGTTCTTTGCCTTAGAACTCGAGAGGCTTTCTCAAAGCAGCCCTTAGGTGCACGCTCCGAGACTCCCGCGTGGCCAGGATCCCTCGTGTTGTGTGTCAGCGCCTTCAGTTCCGCGTACAGCTCACACGGGAGCAAACTGGTTTGCTTTCGGAGAGGACGAAGGGTGTGAAATGTGGGTGTGTGCACCGCCGGGGCAGCGCAGGGTTCAGGCAGAAGAAGCTCTCGATGACAGGAGCTGTGCGGGAGGAGAACGACTTGTGTTTGAAGGCCACTGGCAGCAGCCCTGCAGTGCACATCAGCCCTTGCTGCTGCAGCCTGCGCAGAAAGGTGACAGAGCAGGTGCAGAAGTGTCCGGCTGTGACGCGTGGGCTGGCCTCAGGGTCTGCTCTGTTCGGGAGAGCTCTGGAAAGGAATTACTTTAAACAAAACCAGAGCGATTTTGTTTAGCTGCCAGCTCCTCAGTCCAATTTAAATAGCGTTTTGAAGGTGCTAATCCACAGGTGTTCTCCTGTCAGAAAATAAAGGACGCTGATAACCTCCCTCCACACCCTCGTCCTGTGCCCACGGCAGTACCCGGGCAGCCCCAGGACCTGTTCCAGCTCGGGGCTCGCTGTGGGAGCTGAGGGCTGAGGACCAGGCCCTGCCGTGCTGCGTCTGGGTCTCCCTGATAGCGCTCGCCCGGCGGATGAACAGAGCAAGGTGCCCCCTGAAACGGGCTGGTTTGGATCCCATATCTGAGCGTGGAAGGGTTAGAGTTGCCAGTGTAATAGAAATAAATTAAAGCCGGTTCCTACGTAAACGACCCAGGGAAGGGCACCTTGTCTCAGGGCAGCAGCCCTGTGCTGCTGTGCAGGGCTGGTGCTGCTCAGACCGAGGTTTCGGCTGCGGGCTGTGCGAGCGGCTCCTGCTGTTCTTCCCCCGGTGCGAGCTCTGAGGCACGACTTCTCTGCAGTGCAGGGGGCACTCGGGGAGCTGGGCGAGTCCTTGTCTTGTCTGGAAGGTGGTTATGTGGAGGTCCAGCTGCAAAGCAGTCCTCTGGGCATAAATAGCCCTCGCTGACTTGAAGACGAGGGTCTGGGGAGGTTCCTGCACCCGGTGGTGTCGGCCGGATGGGGGCTGGTTCTTCTGGTACGGGCAGCGAGGTTTTTCTGTCTGGTTTTCCCCTCTGGCTCCGGGGCTATTTGCCCCTTAGCGAGGCTGTTCTGGGGGTGACAGCAGTGCTCTGCCTTGTGCTGCGTGTTGCAAGGCCGAAGAACCCGCACCGGGGACAAACGTCTGTTAAAGGAGTTGGGATCCTGTCTCTTCTTGTTCCGTCGTCGTGGCAGACGTAAGTCGTCCAGCAGGACCCAGAGCTCACTGCCACGCAGGGTCGGACTCAGAGCAGGCACACGCACAGCATCGTTATTCACACGGCAAGGGACATGAGCAGCGTTACGTTCCGAGTGAAGCGCAGAGCTCGGCGTGGCTGCTGGGGCTGAGCTCTGCAAGGCGGCGGGTGCGGTGCTTCTGGGACGGCCACACCGAAGTTCAGGTTTGGGGAGAGCAGCTTAGAGCTGTGTTACGTGGGCCTGGGTAGAGGAAGAGAGAGAATTCCTATTTAAAACCAAAATTGGGTAATTCAGGCGTTCCTTAGGCTGCTCCTGCCTTGTCCCTGCCCGTCCAGCAGTGGGTGACCTGTGCGTGCCGGGGGCGCCGCTGCAGGTCTGTAAGCCGAGGCTCTTCTGGAGCATTGCAAAAGAGCAAAGTGGGTCGGTTCTGGTTCTAGTAACAAATAGCAACAGCCTGGGGTGAAATTTCCTTCTAGTGGGAGAAATCTGGTGCTCGTCGGTTTGGCAGAGGTAAAGCAGCAATTAATTTGCAGCCGGCACAGGCAGTTCCGCTTCCTCTTCCTGGAATGGGCGGGGGCTCGGGGTGCCTCGGGGTGCCTCGGGGTGCCTCGGGGTGCTTTGACCTTGGTAGGCAGTGCTCGCGCTGCGTGTGCCGTCCGCAGCAAGGAGTCTGCTGGGGGCTCTGTGGCGGAGAGCTGCCTGGTTTTAGTGCCACGAGATGGAGAAGTCCCTGCGATAGCAGACCCTGCTGCCCCACACGGTGTTGGGTTGTTCCCCGAATTCACTTGATCACGGTGACAGATGTGCCCCTGCCGATAGCAGCGGGCAGTGTGGATGAGTACAACACAAATACAGGCCGAGGGTGAAGCTGACAGAACACGCAACAAAATTCTGGTCAAGTCCTTGTTGCCGCTGTGACTTCAGCTTCTCTGGGCAGCCTCTGAGCAGGGAAATGTTCAAAGTGCTCTGAAAACGAGGAGGTAGGGGAAGGGGATGCATGGGGGGAGGCTGTCAGGTGGGAAGGGGGCCGTGTAGGTTCTTGTTACGAGCAGTGGGATGTGTTAATGTCACGTCAAACCCTGGCCAAAAGGGCACAGTAACCCTCCTTTGTGCCCGCGCCGAGCAGAATAAATACTACGGAGCTGTATTTACTTTGGAAGGGCTAAATTGACCTTGCAAACTTGTTTCGTACCTGTGCTTTGGGTCACTGCGCGTTTCTCCTTACTGAACACAGATTAGTTAGGTGAGGGCTTTATTAAAAATAATACAGGCAAAAAGCTTGTTCTGAGCCCGCGGCCGAGTTTTGGGAATCTGACTTGGGTTTGGTCTGACTCTGGTGTTTTAATAAGGAATGGCAAACGGAAGGGGGGAGCCGTCTTGTCTTCCCCACCTGTGGCGGCTCCGTGACTAGTCACAGCTTTGGGGATCCTTCGTGCCGGGGCTGAGCCCTGGCTGTGTGCTGCAGTACCGGGGGGAGCCGGGGGAGCAGCCCTGCCCTCTGCCTGGCCGCAGCCAAGCGGGGCGCGCTCTGCCCTGCTCCTTGGCGAGGGAAGGGATGGGGGCCCCCGGCCGAGGTGGCTGTCACCCTCCGCTGGCTCTGCCAGCAGCCCGGGGGGAGCGGCGTTCCCTCGGTTGTGCCAGCGCTGAGAAAAGGCCCTGGTGTAGGTCTGGCCGCCGAAGGGCTGCTCCCCAGCCCCCAGTTCTGGCAGGGAGGGAGAGAAATTGTTTCTCTGTCGTTTGGGTGATCTTTGTGTCTTTCCTGGCATGTGCAGCCTGCAGTGGCCGTGGTGTCGAGAGAACGTGGTGTCTGCTGCGCGTCTGAGAGGGGACCGAAGCCCTTGTCCTACTGCTTGTGGTGGAGTCGTGCTTCCCAGCCTCACGCTAGGAGGGCTCTGCAGAGTGGTTTGAATTTGCGCACCATTGTTCTGACTTTGCGGCAGTTGGGCTCGTCGTTCTTAAGCATTTGTAGGTGCTTATATCATTTCTTAAATTGTCCTGGAAAAGAAGGAAGTGGCTGTGGGAGAAGGCTGCTCCGCAGAACCGTGCGGAGCCCTTTGTGGTAGCTCCGGGCCTCTGAGCGCAGGAGCCGCTTGGTTTTGGAGGGAGGGGGGAGCTCGGTCTTGGGGCTGCTGCTTTCCGCGCTGCGATTTGCTCGGCTGTTACCTCCTCACGCTGACCTCCCGTTTCCCTTCTCCCCGCCCGCAGGCCCTATGAGAAGAAGGGAAAGCTGAGGATGCTGGAGCAGAACAATGGATTTCTCTTTCTCTTTCATGCAAGGGATCATGGGAAACACAATTCAGCAACCACCTCAGCTCATTGACTCCGCCAACATCCGCCAGGAGGATGCCTTCGATGCCAGCAGCGACATCGCTGAAGATGGTGGGCAGACGCCGTACGACAGCGCCCTGCAGCAAGGCTTCCAGTACCCCACGCCCACGGCCGAGGACCTCCCGCCCCTCACCAACGGCTATCCCCCCGCCATCAACGTCTACGAACCTCAAGCCAAGTTCCAGGCGTACAGCCAGTATCCCAATGGCTCAGCCAACGGCTTCGGTACGGTCAGAAACTTTAGTCCCCCGGAGTATTACCAAATGGAAAACTCTAACGCGAGGCCGCACGAAGTTCTGGAGAAACCTCCCCCTCCCCAGCCGCCACCTCCGCCGCCACCTTCGGTTTCGCAGACGGGGATTCCAAAGAAGACTGGCTCACCAGAGATCAAACTGAAAATAACCAAAACTATCCAGAACGGCAGGGAATTGTTTGAGTCCTCTCTTTGTGGGGACCTTTTAAATGAAGTACAAGCGAGTGAGTATGCTAAGGCGAAACATGAAGGGAGAAAAGAGAAAAGGAAAAAAAGTAGCAAGCATGACTCTTCCCGGTCGGAAGAGCGCAAGTCGCACAAAATTCCAAAACTAGAACCAGAGGAACAAAATGTAAGTGGAAAAAGAGTTTCAGAGTCTGTGTGCCTGGTACTGTTGCTGGGGTGTGCATCTCGAGCAGTGGTTTTCCTTCTTCTAGGTACACGCGCACCGAAAGTCGCGAGGCCATGCCAACTTGTCAGATGCTCTATGTTAGGTTGCTAGGAGTGTGTCTGTAGAGCAACACAGTTGTGGTGAGAAGACTGAATGAAAAACAGACAGTAGAAAAGTTTATTTAATGCTTTTTAATGTTAGTATTTTAGCACGTTCAGAGTTGGCTACGCTCTGGACAGTGGTGGAGGTTGGAGCTTTTGACCAAAAGCACACGGGTGCATGCAGGTCCTCAAGCTGCCTTTGGAAGTGAGGCTGGGTTGTGCTGTGGAAATTCAGGTTACCTGGAGTATTCATCCCCGCAGCTTTCAAATGTCGTAGGAGCAGCCTGATTTCCCAGAGGAAACAATCACCTGCTTCTCCAGAACACAAATACACAACTCCACTCCGGGGCACCGTAGATGCTCCCGGGGTCTGTGCGGTGTCTGATCGTGCTTTGGGTGTGACTGATGCTGACCACAGACATGAATTCTTGGTAGATGTTTGGAGATTGTGATGTACTAAAAACCAGAGCTGTTGCTGTCACCTATGCAGGCGCCGGTAGAAATCAGTGCTCCAGGCAGATTAGAAGTACCGCTTGCCCCAGCAAACTTTCAGAAATGTCAGTGTCGGTGTCCATCGCTGGGTCTTGTAACAGGGATGTTCGTACAGGGGGGAACGTGTACGGGGGGTGTTCCAGCTCACATTCCAGGAGGCAGAGGCACAGGCTGCTGCTCTTCGGTCCTCTCGGCCTTTTTCTTTTCCTCAGTCCCTTAAGGCGCTTGATTACTTCTGTTTCCTTTCCTCCTGCTCATTCCTGCTCGCTCCGTGAGGCCGGTTTCTGTATTTCCCAGTCTGGCAATGCCGACTGCTTTTGGTAGGCTTGGGAGAAGATCTCGTGCTCTGGATCAGGGCTCTGATCTGGTATAGCAGGTTCATACGCTTGATTTGTCGCTATTTACTTTTAAACGTGTTTATTTTGGTGGAAGAGCTGCTGATTTGGCCCCTCTCTGCCCAGGAATATTTACAGATCTTAGAGCTGCTGACCAGGTGGGCAGGGTTCTTCCAGGGGTCCGCTTGGTGATGCAGCAGGACCTCGAGCTTCTGGTTTATTTGAGCCTGGTGAAGGTCAGTAAGATTTTTTAATACGTAAATAAATAAAGTGATCCAAATTGCAATGGACTATCCGACTGAAACGCAAGCAAGTCCTCCCGGACTGTGTTTGTGCCCTCCTAGCCGTGGAAGCGGTGCTCAGGGCCCTCTGGGGGCTGTACCCGCGGCGTGTCCGGCAGCAGGGCGGCAGCTCCCCTCCAGCAGCCCCGGCCTGGTACCTGCACAGAGGTAGGAGGGGGCTCCGTTCCCACAGCCGCCTCTCAGCACCCCGCTGAGCACCTTTCTGGTCCTGCGGTGCTTGTCTGCGTGCCCTTGCTGCTGCAGTGCCGTGTTCCCTCTGCTAAGCTTTGACCTAAGCCTCGGTGAGCGCAGTCCTTTCGGAGGTGAGTTGGAGGCTTTCTGCCCCGGCTTTCTGCCCATTCTCCAGGCTTCAGCCGCTCCCCGTCAGGCTGTCAGCTCTGCCCTCCTCTGCTCTGCCTCTTACCAGGGCCGGGCTCTGCTCTTGTCGTGCCAGCATTGCCCGTCCCTTTGGCTGCTCTTCTCGTAGTCTGTAAGTGGGGTTAGCACAGAGGATGTGACCAGGACGTCACCTTCGGTCCTGTTGCTGTGCTGACTTCCCCAGACCGAACTAAGCCTTTGCCTTGCTAAAATTCCAGTTCCCAGCCATGTGCTACACGTCATCCAGGGCTCACACAAATCCGAGTCCTGCTTTTGTCCACCTGGAAGCTTCTGTTTCCCTTCCTCAGGGCACTGCTGCTCTCTCTCGTGTTGCTCAGCTGGGTTTCGGACGGCCGGAGGGATCCCAGCGCCGCTCGACGTGGGCAGGGCTTTGTGCAGGTGGTTCGCAGCCAGTTGTCCTCCTGCAGCCCCAGTTTCATCCTCCCACCACTTCGTTTTACGCTGTACGATGTTGTCTTCGTGCACGTTCCTGATGTGGACTTGCACGAACTTTTGGTGTCGATGGTTTGAGACTTGTCAATTAAAATCATCGTGGTGGGGGCAAACAGGACTCCTGCCGGGGCTTCCGCTGCGCCGTGCTTTCAGCCTGTTACTTGAAAGCAGGGTGACGCGCGGTCGCTTCCTCCTCCTGGTGCTGCAATCTCGGTGCAAACCCACTGATTGTGGGAGAATGTTTGCACTGGGGATGCTGATTGGAGATGAAAATGTTATGCAAACGGTGTTGAACTTTAAGCCGTGGGTATTTGTTTTAGGAAGAAGTTGTTCTGCTCCCGGGCTGCGTTGTGCGGGTGGCCGGATGCTCGGCACGGTGTGCAGCCTTCCTGTGCAGCCAGCGCAGCTCTTCTGCCGGGGGCCAAGTTTCCACGAGCTCATGGCAGGGGAAGGAGGGCAGAAGTCAGCGCCGTGCTCTACTGGGCCAGGCAGGAGTGATTTCTGCCCAGCAAATTCAATGTGCTTGGTCTTAACGATTGTGTTCTGTGGGTGCCGAATGGCATTCTGACCCGTGCAGAGCCCATCGGAGTTGTCCTGCTGCTGCTGTTTCCTCTGAGCCGAAGCGAGCAGTGGTGCCCACCGTGGGGACCTGGCTTTACACGAGCTAGGTGTAATTCGGATTAACAGCACCGCTAGTTTCGTGCTGCATGACTCTGCCCCCTCTGTCTGCTTGTCTTCAATCTTCCCAGCGTAGATTTGTCAGTTTCCACGTTGTATCTTTACTGCGAGTTTTGTAACGCAGTTTTTGCAGATAACGGGTACGCAGTGAGACTCGCCGCGTTCCTGGGGCTCTCCTTCATCTGTCCTCTGCTGCTTCGAGCTGGTACACTCGTGTGGGTGGGAAGTTCGCTGGGTTTACTGCCCCCGAGTGTTTTTCTCTCACCTGTTAGAGCAGAGCATTGTGCTACGGAGGTGTGACACTAACAGAAATAGGGACAGGGGAAGAGGCATTTGGTTGTGATGCTGATCTTGTTTTGAACTGGGAATAAGGAATCATCACACTTCTGTTTCCTGGGTTCGTGGCTGCTTTTCTCTTTGCTGTTTATTTTTAGCTTGGTTTCATTAGTATGCTTTTTTTGGTTTTACTGCCCCCTTATTGTTTGTGTTTATTTTCCTTTTTTCCTCGTTGTTGCCCATGTCCTAGAGACCAAATGAGAGGCTTAGCATGCTATCAGACAGACCAAGAGAAGATGCACTGTTGGAGGAAACCCTGGTCAGTACACGTACTAATTAACACTTTCTGAACTTCTGTTGTGTTACTATTCTTGTTCTAGTTACGATATTTAATTTTGTCAAATAAACCAGTGGCCATTTTTTGAAATGCTTGTTAATCATTACTGCACCAGAACATCTCTCGTACTGTCTTTATTATTTTATTCTGAAAGTGGCATTCATAATCAATGTACAAAGCAGAAACTTGTTTTATTTTTTGTTCTTTTTTGCTTTGGTTTATTTTTTAGTGTTTTTTTTTGTGGCAGGCTGTTGTGGTTTGGTTTGTTAGTGACTATCTTGTGTAAATCCTAGCTGTATGCAAGTCCTTTGTGTCATGTTGTTCAGAAATGTCTATCTCCCGTTAGATTATCAAACCCCAGTGATGCCCAAGAGAAAAATAACAAATCCCTGTGGATAGTGTGTGTGTATCTGCAAGTGCATCAACTTGTCTTCCGTGGCTGCTAAGCTTGCGTTGTTCTTTGTAGGTCCAGCAGTTCTTGCCTTCTCTTCCAACACAAGTCGCCCACGACGTCAAGTTTCAGGTTGGCGATCTGGTTTGGTCCAAGGTGGGAACGTACCCATGGTGGCCTTGCATGGTTTCATGTGATCCACAGCTTGATGTTCATACCAAAATTAACACGAGAGGTAAGGGAGGAAATCACTGCTAGAGTGCGTCAGGTGTCTGTAGTTGTTCCTTTATTAAAAGTCTTACCTTTGAGCTCCCTTCATGGCATGGATTCTGCTCGGTTGTATTCTGAACTGTTACTGTAATGCACAAAGTAGTGCTTTTTAAGTTACCTCTGCAAACGAGCCTGTGCAAACCGTGCTGGTGCACCTTTCCCAAGGCAATGTATCGTGAGGAGACGCTAGTGAGCGTGAGAGCGTTCGGGGTGGGCAAGGTACACTCAACTTCCCATCTTAAACTGCTCTGAATCTGGGCCTGGTGTGTTTCTAAACGCAGCTAGGGATTTCCAACTGCAGCAGCAGGTGTGGAGAAGGAGAGTGTAAGCTAAGCACAAAAAGTGGTGTTAATAAAACTGCTGACTGGAATTTCTTGATTTCAGGTGCCCGTGAATACCATGTTCAGTTTTTTAGCAACCAGCCGGAGCGGGCGTGGGTGCACGAGAAGAGGGTTCGGGAGTACAAAGGACACAAACAGTATGAGCAGTTACTGGCAGAGGCTGCTAAGCAAGCCAGCAACCACTCTGAGAAACAGAAGGTATGATGAACACAAACTGTGTGGAAGAGCATTTACCGTGCCTGTGAAAGTGAAACTCGTACGGGTGCGGTTCTGAAACAGGGCATTTACTGTGTAAAGAGTTGTCTGCACTCACAGATACCTAAAATGTTTCCATGCTCCTCCTTTTCCATGTGAAATTTTGGTAGCTTAACTTTGTCTGTTCATCCTGACAGTTGTCATCCTGGGCATTGGAGATAATTTTACACCTCTGTCAGAAAATTAAATAACAGCAATGTTTGTGTGTTCACTTTTAACCAGTTCTGTGGAAAATACATATTTTAAAGGATACTCTTCCAGCCCCTGCTACTATGCATATGTCCTTCTCCATTGCTTTATTTGAAAGGAAGAGTTAGTTACAGCAATTATTTTCTGTGTAGATGGACTACTTGAGTCAGTGTTTATGCTGATCAAAATATTGATGTGGAAAGGAAGGAATGTTTATGGAAAAACATGGAGGATTTAAAAGTAGGTAAATCAGGTTTCATTCTGCATCCCGTAGCAGAATCGTGGGCTTGATTACTGCCTGCTCTTTAGTGAATTTGCAATTTAGGGCAGACGCTTTTAATGGTAGTGGTCATACAATCTAGCTAGTGCCTGCTTGCACTCTGACTGGGGGAATTCACAGTCTACCTTTCAAAAATATGCTGTAAATGGAGAGTAAACATAAATTTGCTGCCTAAGAGATTTGAAGAGCCTCGGGATTCTTCAGTGTAATTAGCTGCTTGTCTTTGTTCCTTAAGATTCGCAAACCAAGGCCGCAAAGAGAGCGTGCTCAGTGGGATATTGGTATTGCCCATGCTGAGAAAGCGTTGAAAATGACTCGGGAAGAAAGGATAGAACAATACACCTTCATTTATATAGACAAAGAGCCAGAGGAGGTTTTGTCAAAAGGCAAAAAGACTGCTGCTTCTAAATCAGAGACCAAGAAGAACCGACGTCCAAAGCCAGCACTGAACACCCAGCCAGAGCATGCCAACGTGGTAGCAGCCTTGCCTTCCAGTGCGGAGCTGCGAAGACAAAGCCAACGGAGGCAGTCAAGTGTGGAAGAGGAGGAGCCGCCTCCTGTGAAAATTGCATGGAAAACTGCTGCAGCTAGAAAATCCTTACCAGCTTCAATAACCATGCACAACTTGGATCTTCAGAAATGTAACATGTCTCCAGTTGTTAAAATTGAACAGGTTTTTGCTCTTCAGAATGCTGCTGGGGATGGAAAACTCATCGATCAATTTGTGTATTCTACTAAGGTATGTGCTTTGTGCAGTGACTGCTCTTGCTCATCGTTATCCCGAGTCTGACGTACTGTGGAGCTTAAACTTGGGTCCACTGTACTTTTACAATACGTGGTTCTTTCAGTGGAGAGATCTAACAAAAGCCAGGCTACGAGAACAATCTTCTTTTGTATTAAGCCTTTAATTTCAGTGCATCCCAAAGTCTCTGGTAGTAACTACTTTGACTGTCGGCCAAGGAGCTCCCTACAGATGGTCATGCTTTTACTAATAGCGTGTTCAAAATACCGAAGTTGTTTAATTCCAGCTTACTAGTTAAAATAATTGAGCAATTCTCTGAAAATCTTAAAAGCAGTTTGTTTGTGGGAAACAGATAAGATGACAAAACTGTTAATATGTTGAAAAATAACTGCATTTTGCACAAGACTTCTAAAATGAGTTCTGCCTCCCAGCTTCCTTCAGGTGCACAGCAGCTTCTCACAGTCAGTGTAAGGAAAAGGTTTAGGACTATTTCTCTGCCTCCTCCTTCTGCCTCTCTGCCTGGAGAGTATTTATTTCATCCTAAGCATTATAGAGAAGGTAATGTTTAGAAAAGTCATTGGAATATTTTTTTTTTCTTGTATATAAGGGGAGATGGAGAGGGATGGAAAGTTCTGCAAAGAAGCAGCTCAGTAGTACAGATCATCACGTGTGTCTGTTGTATTGAAGGTTTCTGTTCTGAGACTGAGTAGATTGTTATGCCTGTTAGCAATGATATATAAATAGGCTCACACAACCTTTTTTTTTCTTTTTTTAAGGGAGTTGGTAACAAAACGGAAATCAGTGTCAAAGGACAAGAAAAACTTAATTCTTCATCAAATCAGAGAAATGAAAAAACAACGGTGCAAAATGCGTCCTCTCCTGAAACAACTCCTGGGTCAACAGGTAGGCAAAATGGCAGGGTGTCTGTGCTGTAACCATCTAGCATTTAAACTCAAATATCAAAACTGGCATTTTCTCATCAGGTGCAAAGGATTAGGAACGTTTGTGTTTGCATAGCAGCTGCACCAAACCTGGCTGATAAGCATGTGATGAGCCCAGGTGTTGGAGAAACACAGGATGTCTTTGTGATGGCATTTAGCTGCTTTGGCCTCTGAACTTTTAGCGTCTGCAACTCGCAGGATCCAAGCCATCTTATTAGAAGGATGGGTGCCTTGTGGAGAGCAGATGGCAAGTTGTTTTAGAAGACAACGTTGCGGACGTATGTTAGCAGAGTATTGTAATGGCTTTTGGCACCAAAAGTAAAGTACGGTGACTGAGATCAAAGGAAGAGAATCTGGAAGTGGGATAGTGAGGAATGGATCTGAACCGTGGTGGGTGCTTGACCAAACTGTTGATGAATTTCGGTATGACCTTAGTAGAGGGCAGTGATTTTTTTTTATTATTTTTAACTGCTTCTGATCTCTATCAACAAAATGATGTGATGCTTGATTCTGAAGTTGTTTTAGGGGCCCTATCATAAAACGCTGAGTTTTGAAGCACTGTCTGAGGGAGAACCACTGGAGCAAATAATGGAGCTTGAGACTGAAAAGGGAAAGCCTGGAAAAAGCTATTTGAAGTTTAATTTGTAGTACAGTAGTAGAGAAGAATGAGAAAGGAAAATGGATTGAGTACTTTCTAGACATGGAACAGAAAACCAATGCTTTTTTCATGTTTTGATTCTGATAAATAGCTAATGGGAATTCTTCCAAATGGATTGATCTCCCCACCAGCAGACATTTCCATCTGCAGTGTGTTCTCTCAGCATCCCCAGAAGGAGATGTACCCCTGTGGGGAGAGGATGGAGGTTCCTGAAAAGAGGCAGTTTTGAGTCATCCTAAACCAAGAGATTTTCAAGTTCCTCCTGTCACTATAGGGACTTCTATATATCAACCACAGATTTTCTACAG
Source organism: Heteronetta atricapilla (assembly GCA_011075105.1). NCBI lineage: Eukaryota > Metazoa > Chordata > Aves > Anseriformes > Anatidae > Heteronetta > Heteronetta atricapilla. The sequence goes on along the minus strand of CM021752.1, from coordinate 4,940,094 downwards.
TCCGTGTAAATAACATTAACTGTTGTGTGTTTGTTAATGTGCTGGTAATAATTTCCTTGGTGTAGCCTCGAACATAAGTACTTTGTTTTACACTGGGTATGTAGAAGTAAATTTTAGGTTGGAGAACACCACAACACTGATTTTCCTCTCGTAGCAGGATGAGCAAAGCTCCTGGTGTGGAAGAAAAAAATAAAAATGGAAGGCTCATTACAGTTAACATGCCAAAAAAAACCCCAAACCACAACATCTTTTCTTGAGAAAATCTTACAAAGTTACTAAGTGTCACTTCTGCTTTAACTGTTGTGTTATTTCTCCCTTTCTGGACATAAAATAAATGAGACTACAAGTCGAAAACCTCAGTCACCATGGGTGGGAACGCTCTCCTCTGCAAACTCACTTCAGTTTCTGCTCTCGTATAGCTTTTAGGAAGGCTTTCTTGTACGCTATTTTCTGGACTATTTAGGGACTTTACAATGCAGGCTGAGTAGTCCGGATGTTCTGGTGCGAGTGGGGTTTCCTGATGCAAGCGGGGTTTCCTCTGCTGTTGTCGACAGTGGTTCTTTTTTCCAATTTCAGTCGCTATAGTTACTTCAGCTTTTTCAAACAGTTGTTTCTTTAATTGCCTTGCAGCAGGAGAGGTGATCTGTGTTTTTTTTTCCCTCACCTGGGAACTAAAGGCTTCACCTTCGCACTGGCTCTTCAGATGTAGGGGGTGAGAATTCTGAGCCTTTCTTTTTTCATTTTCTTAGGTTTTTTGGATACGTAAATCTCCACCTGATAACACCCCATACAGTGCATGAGCTTTCCTTCAGTATACACTCCAAACAGTCACTTTCAAAGCCATTTCCAAAGTCCAGACAGTTATTGATCCCCTCTCATGGAACATAACTGCGAAGTCCTTTTTTCAAATTTAAGGTCACCGGAACTTCAGAATACCTTTACGGTAAAGTATTTTACAGAATGACTCTGGGAGTCCTTATTAATAACCTGCAGCTAGATGTACGCAAGTCCATGATGCCGGGAAAAGAGTTCTGTAACATGAGGTCTGGTAATAGAACAGCTATGAGAATTTATAGTGCCTCTGGTTTCCACGTACAGCTGAAACAGGACTGGCCTGGCCTGGCCAGTAGTGAGGTAGATTGCTGGTCTGAAATCTGTCCTGAAACCGGATCAAAATACTCATGAAGACGGGATAGGAGCATTGTGGAGGTGATGCACTGGATCCTCGGAGAGCAGGAAGAGAAAAAAGTGCCTGTTACGTTAAAAGAAACTGCTTTCAGCCAACGTTAGATGCGCTCATTTCAGAGTTTCTCCTCTGGCATAGGGCTTGTATCTTAATTCCCTAAGTACAGTGAGCCAGCGTGGGGAGGAAATACATTATTGATTAGATTATCTTTCTGGTCACAGTTGCCCAAGTTGACTTTTAGCTGCTTCAGAGAATTTCAGCTGAACACAAGGTGACAAAAGATGGCCTCTAGCTTTCATGCTGAGGTCCACAAAGGTTTGCATGTATTGATAGGTGTAGCTCTCTAGAGCCAACACAGCCTCTAACACGAAGGATGTTGAGCTGAGTTACTGATTAATTATTAACAACTCCTTGCTACTATTACTTAATTTGCTGCAAAACTTGTTTCCCTCAGAGGAAGACATTATTTTCTCCCAGAAACACAGTTTCTGTAAAAACAAACAACTTTTTCAACTAGAAAGTTTACTCAGGTATTACAGAGCCATGGCATGTTACGTGCAACCTTGAATTAAAAAAAAAAAAAAAAGCTCATCCAATTAATGAAGTTTATTTTTCTGGAGACCTGCTGAGAGGCTTTCTTTCAGTGTCTGATTGAAGCCTGTCTCTAGATATTTTATCTCCTAACAAGAAGCTGTAGGCTTACAACTTCTAACACTGTACCTATCTTAATTACTTAAGAATTAACTTAATCCCTGGTCCAACAGTTTGTATTTTTACTCGAAAGAGTACCAGAGTATCTTACATTCATGTCGTCTTTAGGTAAAACACCCAAAACTGAAGAAAAGAGCAATTCTCCACAATAGATAATTGTGAAACTTCAAACTTCAGCGTTGTGTCAGTACAGCTTTAGGCACGTGCCTTGTTTCAAAACTTGCACGTGGTGTGGAGCATTCAGGACATGTTTCTCGGTAGGGCCTTTTGGCAGATACTGGAGCATAGAGGGACCTTCGATTGTGCCAACCTGACTTGTCAAAAAAAAATCATACTTTCTCTCTTGAAATAACAATCTTCATTAATCTGAGTTTCTTTTCCATGGTACCATTTTAAAAAGCTTGTTTTTCACTTTAATTATAATCACGCATCACAGTCACTGCTTCTGTTTGTGCTTTCTGTTTTCATCAACTCTCGAAATCTTTAGTTGCCCATTTAGATTTCATACTGACGGCACGTCTTATAGTGGGGCTCTTGCTTGAAATTTTGTGGTAGCCAGAGTTGCGAAGGAAGACCAATCCTCCCTGCAGAGCTGGGGCACAGGACTGGCTTTTTCACTGGGAGTGAAAACGGGGAAGCTCTGTTTTGCGTCTCGAATTTCTAGCTCGCTTTAGTTCAAGAAGTTCATTGTGGATACCTTCCCTAAGCACCAAAGATGGACTGTTTGGTTAAAAATAAACCAAAGCGAAGACTGTGATTGAGAGGTGTGTTATGAAAATCCTAAACTGGATTCCAGCTTTTTGTTTTGTACTATTACTGGTGTTTTTCTGAAGCTGCTCCCGCTGTCTATGGACTCAGAACATGTTATCTGCAAACCATAGCACCAGTTGGCAAACAGCTTGGAACTGAATTTTAAAATAAAACATTCAAAAGAGGAAAAAGTCTTGGTTTCGTTACTTTATCTGTTGATTTGGTGTTGAACATCTTTCTGTAGCTGAGAAATATAAGGAACCATATAATAGAAACCCTTTTCCTTCTTCAGGTTCTTTAGAAAAGAAGCAACAGAGAAGATCGATTCGAACCCGCTCAGAGTCTGAGAAATCCACTGAAGTTGTGCCAAAGAAGAAGATCAAAAAGGAGCAGGTTGGCTTCCTCCATGTAGAGAGTTAAAATATATTGTATTCATAAATGTTGTGGCTTATATTGGTGCCTTTTTATTTTTCTCCATTTTTCCCCATCGGGTTTCGTTTTGGACTATCCTTCATGAAATCCCCTTGTCAATACCATTGCTGTGACTCTGCTATCTTCACAGTATCAGTCAGGCTATGGAAAATGGGAACTCAATGATGCAAGACTCCTAATGAACCTGCCATGTTTGCTATGCGATTTCTGTTATGAGCAAAGCGATTTTGTTTCAGTAACTTCTATTTGATGGAATTGCCACCAGGTTCCTTCCTTTTGCTCTTGATTTAGCTGCTGGTTTGTATTGAGGTTTTGTTTTTCAAATGAAGTTAGACTGATTAATCTGACCACTTCTGAAAATGGACTCTGAGAATGATTTAACTTAACGATGAATAGTCAGACTTTATGTTGGCAGACATCAGCAAAACAGGTCTTCTGGGATATACATTATTTTTCCTTAAGTAGATCTAACGTGTACAGGGCATTCCTTCAATCTGGATGTCAGAGAGACAAATGTTGTTGCTTTAAAACAAAAAAAGAATCCCACGTGGAAATGAGTAGGAGAGTTCAGTGGATGGGTATACTTTAATATTAAAAACTGAATACGCTTTTTAAAAAGTTTGTCAAAGTTGTTGGTTCTTTTCCTTACGTGGTCAATTTTCACTCTCCAAGGGCCTTTCCACTTGAAACCTGAGAATTTTATATGCAGCGTTTAGTAGTATAGCTTTTTTCAATGAGGGTTTTTAAAAAGGGACAGTCAGGTTAAAGATTTTATATGGGAAGGGGGAAAAAATGTTTTTATTTCTTTTATTCTAATTTATTCTTTGCCCTTTACACTTTGTTTTGCACTTCATTCATTTCAGAGGTTGAAAGTAGACCCAGTTGCTTTTTTACACGTTTTTCTTTTGATGCCATAGCATTTACATCTGTATTCAGCAGAAGAATGTTCTAATTCTAGAAAGTTTCAGCAAGAAACTCGAAAGCAACTTAAATGTTGGGCGTGAGTTACCTGACACAGACCCTTGAGCCTCTTGCCATGGGGTGTTGCAGCCTCCATGTTTTCAAATGAGTTATTTTATGTTTGTAAATGCTTCTTAAATTAACTAAGGTATAAGAACCAACAATATGAACTTCATGGATCCCAGTTAGCTTTGCTTGCTTATATTATCTAGCTAACTAAGACTATGAACATCAAAGTGCTTTTCTCAGGAAAAGTATATGACTGAAAATTAAACACAGATGCACTGTAATGCGCATAACCTTGAATGTATTAAGTTATATTAAAAAAAGAAAAACTTACTAACTCCTTACAATTATGCAACAATATTTGTTACCCAAAGTCAAGTTTTCTTGCAACTGATTCCCAAATTAGTCTGCAACAACTTGGTATAAAATTATAACTGGAACGAGTACAATTAATGGGAAAAACAAAATGTTAATGCTACTGTTACAGTGACTAGTGGAGAAATAAAAGTGATTGTTTAGATTTTATATTTGTATTACGAAATGTATCCTATACAAATCCTTCTATTGTATGTTTTTACCTATTGTACAACAAAATAAAATATTTTTTAAAAAAATTATAGAATAATCCTTAAATATTTACTAAATGTGTTTCTACATGCATATGTAACCACAATGTAAAGAAATAACTTGTAGTTCTTAACCTTAAAAACAGGACTTTAGGCAACAACTTTCTTCTCTAATTATTATACATTCGCCAAATTCTCACCTTACACGTACATTGGCAGAACAGTTTCCAAACTTGCCCTTCTGCTGTAGGATCGAGGACTTGAAGTGCTTTTGTAAGATTGTAAGCTTGTCTGCTTAAGTGTACACTGGCATTGAGTTTCCAGCTGTATAGAGCTCTGCAACGCTCCGTGCGAAGCCCCTGCCTCCATCCCTGTGGCCTTGCAGCACTCTATACAGAGAAAAAGTCTGTGTTCCCAGGAGCTCGAGAGTGCATGCTTGGTGGATGTGCCTTAGATGGCGATGCATTAAGTGTCTCTAACCTGAGTGTCATGCCTGTGAAGGTAAACTTGTGCTTACACAGGTGTGGGGTTTTACAAAGGCATCAGGGTTGGCTGCCCAACTGAACCCCGCTCCTGCCTGCTGGACACGGCTAAAGTTTTCCTGCCATCTTCATGCCCAAAGGGAGTGATGGGGAAGGACCTTGCTAGTGAACGTATGGCTGCCTTGTCTCGTGGCACTCAGCGTAGGCAGCTAGGATAAGTCCCAGCACGACAAGAAGGCTTGCGCTAAGAAGGGGATGACAGACTACATCTGAGTTCAGAGATGCTAATCGCTTAAACGTTAATGTTTTCTTTTTAATACTAGGGGAAAAATTCATCTGTTTTTAACTATGGATTTTCCTATTCAAACAGGTTGAAATGGTTCCACTGACAGCAGTGAAGACAGGACTGCAGAAAGGTGAGTTACGCACCGAAACAAACGTTGAAAGTTTCTGGCTCTGCACACATTGTCAAAGGTTTTCATTCTGTGTGAACTACAGAGGTCGTGAAACTTTCTGGTGATGAAGATGTCTTTTTGTTTTGTTTTGGGGTTTTTTGCACTGCTAGTTGGAAGGATAGCCTGTGTTGTTCATGTGCTGTAAGTATATAGTGTTATACAATGATATCTTTGATCAGACGTATTTTAATTAGGGACAATGAAAAGGTAATCTCCTAAGGGCTTATTCTCTGTTCTAGACAATTTAGTGGCTTCCTCTACTATGTCAGCATATTCAGAATTTGTTAAAAGGACTTCCTAAGGTTATTTTCAGTTATTTAATTCTCTATTAAAAGCTAATTTAGTATGTAAGTTGCAAGCTGAAAATCAAGGCTAGCAAATGAAGTCCAGTTTCAAGCTGTCTCATCTTTGTTGTTCCTTTACTAATTTCAACCAAAAAAGAAAAGAATGTACATTAAGACTAATTTTAGTGTGTTGTGTTAAGGTGCCAGCGAGATTTCAGATTCTTGTAAACCTTTAAAGAAGAGGAGTCGTGCCTCGACTGATGTAGAACTGACTAGCTCAGCTTACAGAGATACATCTGACTCTGATTCAAGAGGACTTAATGATTTACAGGTAAAGGCAAATTGTTTCTCACAGATACCTGGTTTTTAATTGATCGGTATAATAGACTCTTCAGTTGTCTGTTACTAAATAAGTGAATGCTGTATTTCCTACAAATCTTGTGTTTTTCATTGTCTAAGAAATAACTTGTGATTTATTTCTAACCCCTCACATTACATCGATGTAAATAAGGTACTCTTTTTTTTTTTTTTTCTTAAACAAATGCTCGTACTTTGTCTGACAAAACATTGGTTTAGGTCACTGACTCATTTTGCTCTTTGAAAAGCTATAGGATTCCTTGGGAATTTGGGGATGCTACTTGGTGTGAAACTAAGGTGTCTGGAAAGAGTAAAATAGACAACTTTTTTGCTTGTACAGGTAAAAGTTATCAAGAAGGCAGCAGTTCTTGTATCATTGCAGTGAAGTCCAGTGTCTTCCAAGGATGTTTGTATCTCTTGGCATATTGAATGATCTTTTAATCAGTGTTGATGTAAATATTTTTTTCACAATGTGATTGTCCTTTGAAAGTGTCTTGTTTGAGTGTCTTGGATTTTTCCTCTTTGTAGGGTAGTTTTGGAAAACGTTCAGACAGCCCATCAGCTACTGCCGATGCTGATGCTTCTGATGTGCAGTCGGTAGACTCTAGCTTATCCAGGAGAGGAACTGGAACAAATAAAAAAGACACTGTTTGTCAGGTAAATGATGGTACTGTAAAGAGACGAATGCTACAGATGTATCAATAGTTTCTGTTAATTTGAGGTTTTAGATTTATTAAATCAGACTGGTTTGTTTGCATCATGTCTCATAATTAGACATCTCAGAATACCCAGGCTTTTAGGACTCTATGCTCTGGAAATAATTCATAAGCTCTCCTATGTGCCAGAAAGCTCAGGTGCGGTATCTAACCTGTCCTTGCTAACAGTAACTGCTGGGATTGCTCGTAGGTTTTGTCAGGTCTGCTGTGGGACGGAGGGCTGTTCTTCTGGCTTATTGTAGCTATGGAGAGATTTCAGCCCATTTCTATTCTTTCAACGTCTCGTAGTCATTTGTGTTTAAGTGTGTCAGGTACCCTTTGTTCTCTGACTGGCTGTCTGCTTGTTTAAGATCTGCGAAAGCTCTGGCGAGTCTCTGGTGTCCTGCGAGGGCGAGTGCTGCAGCGTCTTTCACATGGAGTGTCTGGGCCTGAAGTCGATGCCAGATGAGAAGTTTTTCTGCACGGAGTGTAAAAATGGTGAGTGTGCTCCCATGTGCTCCCATGCCCAGGAAATGGGGAAGGATTTCCTGCTCCGCTGAGGTGCCATAGTATGGTTAGGCCAAGCTGAGATAGAAAGATTACAGGTTTTAGAAGTGGATTTGTGCTATGCTATTACTTTTTTTGTTCTAACTTATGAGGCCAGATTCTCATGTTCCACTTAGCAAGTACTTGATGAGAGAAAAAGTAACAAACCATTCAGGGTACACTCAGCATAAAGCAATTTTAGGTTGACAGCAATTAAGTGGTTACTGTGAATTGGAGTGACTGACTTGTTTTAGGGGAGGGAGCCTACGTTTCTCAGAGTGATGTAGCTCTGTTCACTTGAGAATGATTTTAACAGCATCCGTACCCCAAGTATTGGCAGTTACATTTAAGCTTCTTTTCCTTCTCTTACAAGGAGAACATACGTGCTTCTCATGCAAACTTCCTGGCAAAGATGTGAAGCGCTGCTCTGTCAACGCGTGTGGTAAATTTTACCACGAGGCCTGTGTTCGCAAGTTTGCCACCACTCTCTTTGAGTCGCGAGGATTTCGTTGCCCGCAGCACTGCTGTACGGCCTGCTCAGTGGATAAGGATATCCATAAAGCAAGCAAAGGTGAGAACAGAGCTGGCTCTGAACAGGAGGAGGAAACTCAAACGCGTCATCACGATAACAATGAGTATAACTCTGCTCTCGGTAATGCAGCATGCAGCAAGAAACAAGGGTTTCATTTTTAGAAATGAAACAAAAATTTAACAAAAAAAGTTGACTCTAGTTGATTAAACCACGTTTTTTTTTTCTTAACAGAGCTTTGAAGTGAAAGTTAACTTTTGTGAAACTTTGAAAAGATGTAAATGTCTCTCTAATCTAGCACTCTGGAATAAAAATCAGTCCTGCATCTGTCTATGGTGTCTTCTACCATATCCTGACTACAGGGTGACACGGTGCATTTTTCTGCATTTATATTAAACAGGTCGCATGGTGAGATGTTTCAGATGTCCCATTGCCTATCACTCAGGAGATGGCTGTATTGCTGCAGGAAGCTTGTTTGTGTCATCCCACATTCTCATCTGTAGTAACCATTCCAAAAGGAATCACTCCTCATCAGCTGTAAATGTAGGCTTTTGTTTCGTTTGTGCAAGAGGTGAGCACACTTGTTTTTTTCCCCCCTCTGTTTTATAGTTCTTCTATTGTCACTTGCGCAGCGTAGTGGTAAAAATAACGTATTTCATTAAAGAAAAGCATCTCTTAGGGCTCTGAAGGATTTTAATGCTTCCTGTGATTTTTGGTGTAGTCAGCAGACCTCATTAAGGTTCCCATGTGCTATTTTCAGCCTTAATGTTCAATATTCAGAAATACTCAGCTAGAGCTACTCGGAAGGCGTACTTGTGTTGCCAGTAGGAAAAACGGATGCTGAGCCCCCAGTTCCTGCCACTGCAATCTGAGAATGAATGTAGTGTTGTTACTCGGTCTGTTAAGCAGAAGGGGATTCCTTCACACCTCACAAACTTAAAACTATTTAAATTAAGGCTAGAAAGCAGGATTTACTCGTGAGCTAGAAAAATTCATTTTAATTTTTAACTACCATCACATCTGAGAACTTTGAAAGGAAAACATTTACAATACCATGCAAACAAGTTTCATGGTAGGATTTTCCATGTGCCAAACTTTTCTTTTTTTCCTTTTTACTTTCTTTCTTCTTTTCCTCCTTTCTTTCCACTTGTTATTCTTAGGGCTCTCCGGTCACCTGACTAGTGCCAGATAGCAGGTTGAAAGGGTTTGCATGCCAATTACTCACGGAACACAAAAACATCATTATTTTCTCAGATGAATCAAACTGTCAATATTAGGTGTTTGCATAATAATAATACATATACAGTATTTCAAAAGTTTGTTGAAAAGAATATATCCAATGTAGCTTTGAAGGCTAGTAATAAGGAAAAGGAAATGTGACAGAAATCCTGGATCCACTTATTTTTGCATGTGTTCATTCAGTTGTTGGTTCAGTATGGAAAAGATTGCCTTGACTTTGCAGGAGCGGAGTAGGAATTAAAGATCTCTGAATGGGAAGGGAAGGATGGTGCCCGAGTCATTTCTTTTCCACCTCTCTCGTTTCTTCCCCTTTCCTCATTTCCAAGTAATTTAGGAGCCATCACAAAGGATCAAGTTTAAAAAAATATCTTCAATAAAAATGTATTTTTTTTCCAGAGAAACGATAGCCAGAAACTCAAAGAGGAACAGTAAGTTTTAGAATGAGTCTTACAATAGTTCCTCAGAATGTGTAGAAAGGTGTTTACGTGGTTCAGTGTTTTCCCTCTTGTAGACTTATTAAAACATATCGTGGGCACCCAAAACGAGATACACGTGCTGTGAGTCACATGAGCATTGCTTAAATTCACACGAGCAAATATGACATGTTATGTGTCTTTTACTTTAGGTTTTTAGGTAGTGTTATATATGTTTTAACATTATTTAGTGTGTACAAATGCCCAGTCTGAACAATACCAAGGCAGTTGCTGTGTCTTTGAAGTAGAGCTAGCTGAGAATGCATGACGTAGCATTCTGTTAGCAGATAGGTGCTTTCAAGCATTCTTTACAAGATTCTAATGCTATCTGAGAAAAATGAATACCTCTTCTTCACCAGCATTAATTTAACCAACAGCGACACTGAAATACCCAAGATAAATATGGGGAAAGAAGCGGTTTGTTTTCTAGAGCTAGAGCAGAATTACTAAGACCAAACTTCTCTGCTAGGTAGAGCAGTTCCATACTGTCTGCAGCAGTTTGGTTTTATTTTTTATCTCAGTTATCCAGGGTCAGATACAAGTTTATGTCAGATGAATTTCTGTGGATTTTCCCTGGTTTGGTGATCAGATTAGAAATGCCTCTTGGCAAGGTCCAGCAGTGGCTTTAGTCTGCCCCGTGGGTATTAATGTGAAGAATGCTCAGTGGTAGGATGATGTCTTGACCTGCTCTGCTCCTACACGAGGTAGGTCATTGGATCTTAGCCCTTAGAGAGCTGCATTGATGTGAGGGTCGCTGTGTTAATTATGAAAGCTGTGTTTGTACTACAATACGAATTTACAGCGCTGACAGTCTACTAGAGTTGGATCTATCCTAAACAGTTTTTTCTATCAATTTCAAAGCTCTAGTAAGCTCCAGTAATTGAGAACGTTATCTGTTGTAAAGCTGCTAAATAAGTTTATTTGAAGTTGAATTTCATTAACCCTGTGGCCAGCTACTGCAGATGACTGAAGCTGACATAAGAGCTGAATATCGTAGAAGAGCCTACTTAGATCAGAAATCTGCACCAGCTTGTTTTAGAGGGTTAATCTCTCTCCGTGCTTTGGCTATGTACTCTGCTGTACAGGCATCAAATAATAGAGGCCTTGTACTTCTCTTGGGTAGACCCCATTTAAAAGCTTCACGAGCATGAATACCCGCTATTCGACATCCATCTTTTTTTCAAATATGTGTATAAAAATATATTTTTCCTATATATGGCACAGATATTAGAATTCAGGATTAGGATTTAGACAACGGAATTCCAGTTGTCTGGCTGCATAGTAAGGAAGTCTTACACTTAGTGTAGATGCAGACCTGCATTGATTTCTAAAAAGGAAGTGAAGTGCAGAAGATGATGTTCATGAGTTACTTTTTTTTTTTTTGACGTTGTTTTAATAATTCTGTTTGCTAGATTCAGGTATAGAGGTGAAATTACAGCAGTCTGTATTTTCTCCTGGCAATAAAAGTAACCTCAACCCCAGCAGATGGACTTTCCTGTCCTGTGCATTCTCTGAATCTTAGGAGAACTTTAAAAACTACAAACCTGCTGCCACGGACTGAATCCTGTGGTTGGTAGCAGCTATATACTTGTTCTAGGATTTTTTTGTGGGGTTTATTTCTACTAGGCATAGCTGGAGTCAGGAGCCAGTGACCTTCACCGGGGAAAGATTGTGCAAGGTTTACATTTAGCAAACTGCCCGGGTGGCTGAATTGAGTCCTGGCTAGTCGTATGTGGGCAGCATGAGGGACGTGAGGCGAGGACAGCATCTGCGGCAGGAGCACTGAGAATACCTGCTCAGAGAGAAGTGGGGACCTGGATGCTTCAGAAATACTTGGACGTCTGGATGTGAGAACGGTTCCTTACTTAGTTTTAGCTGATGGTAGGAAGGAGAGACTTTGTATTTAGATGCAAAACATTACTGACATGAGAAAATGCAATACCAGATTATCTATAGAGTATTAAAACTTGCTTGTCATGAGATACTTACCGACTTTCCAGAAAATACCTTCATTACACACTTTATAGCTCATGTCACTGCATGTGTGTAGGTCCTTCTTGTTTTATGAATTCTTTTGAGGACATGCGTTTCAGGTAGACTGATGCTGTTCTGCTTACGTGAGGTTTTTTAGGCACCCCAGTTCAAAAGTTTCTTCGCAGCACTCAGCTTTGTGTGCTTCTCCCAGGGGAAAGAGTTGGTGGCTATCTTGGTAGCTCATCTTCCCTGCTTCTTTGGGTCTCAGCTGTGACGCTGTTCCCGTGAATTTCTGGCCACCTGCTTCTGATCTGTAGCTGGGGCTCTCTGACCTCCGCTGCCTGGAGCAATGTGGAAAAACTCTTCTTATTAGAGAAAGGTGGAGCAAAACAAGCTCACACCATTTGGAATGAAGGCAAACACATAGCAGAGCCGAGTGCTTGACTGCTCCGGGTGTCTCCTGTGGGAGCTGTGGAATGGCCGGGCTGGTGCAGCTCTGCTCACCACAGGGCGTAGGGCACTGTTTCCATCCGATCTTTCACCCCTGGTGCCTTGCAGAACCGCTGACCCCTTGTTACATTTTTCTAATGCAATTATGAAGGCAAAACACTTCCATAGGTAAGATCTTGGATTTCTAGTGAGTGGGGTGGTGGTGGGCTCTGCACTGTGCGGGGCCACGGATACGACGTCTGTTCTTCCAGCCTGTGCCCCAGCTACTGGCATTACCTCTGAAGCAGTGCCTGTCATCACCCAGCTTCTCAAACTTCCCAACTTCACTTGCTTTTTTTCATTTGGGAGGGAGGGTGGTTTGAACAGGATTAAAATTGGTTGCTTTTCTTGTGCTTTCCCGTAAATGCACAAATTAAGAGTAAAAGCACTACTGAAATTCCACCTAGAAACAGCTTATTGGTTGTAGGATTTTCCAGTTACAATGAATTTAGTCTCTCCAACGCATAACCTCTTTCTTAGCGAAGAAACCTTGTCAGACTTTTTCTTCATTTTATCTTTTTTTCATTCACACATATATGCATTGTAGGTGTTCATTTGGTTTATTTTATTTTCTCCTTTACGGAATCATGGGTAGTTTCATTGCAACTCATCTCTTTCTGTTTGTTTCGTATAGGGCTGGTAGTGCAGGATCATTCAGACCCCCTGTTCAGTTCATATGCCTATAAGTCCCACTACCTACTGAATGAATCAAATCGTGCTGAGTTGATGAAATTACCTATGATTCCTCCTCCTTCGTCAGCTTCCAAAAAGAAATGTGAGAAAGGTAACCAAAATAGTTTCTTTCTCTTTAATTTACTTTTGCTTTTTCTATTATTTCTTTATCTTTAAATCGAACAAGGAATGCGTGCTTGTCAAGCATCACTTACTGCTTTTCAGTAAACTTCACTCATTGATTATTGTGAGCGTGTTCATGTTGTTGGCAATTTTTTTTTAATTATAAAAGGGCTTAAAATAATTGCTGTCACTAAATTCTCCTCGAAAGAGGCTAAGTCATTTGGTACCTGGCTATTCCAGCCTCAGGGAAGCGTTCGCACACAACAGGAAGAGGTGGCAAATAGAGCTCAGTGCTGGCGCAGATCAGGGCATACCTCGACGACGTAAAGGCAACGGCTTCTTAAATTGACTTTAGGACCAGAAGAAGAGGGGGTGTCTGTACCAAATCTTACGGGTAGCTGATGCCAAGCCCCAGGGAACAACAGATTTTCCAGGTCGGACACTGGTGTGGGTACTGTTGCCTTTCCAGAGGAGACCCAGAGGGGGAAGGCGGTGAGAGGTGTTGCCTGTATGTGTCTGCTGCAGTCCTTGGGCCTCGCGTTCTGCTTCTGTTCCTCGGGGACGGCCCATGCTCCTTCCTCTCCTCGCGTGGCCGATGCTGCTCGGGGCAGGAGGTGCTGGATCTCGAGGGAGGGGGTTCTGTCCCGAGAAGAAAACCCCGCTGTCCAGGAGGGATCGGAGGACTTCTTTCCAGGAGAGAGAGCTCATTTCAGGCCGTGTGGTAGTGCCGTAGCATCTCAGGATACCTTGTGGGGAGGTGACGGTTGGCTCTGTAAAATGCTCAGGTGTAATATTTTATGCTTCACAGAAATCTGATTTCCCAAGAGTGTTCAGAAATGGTGCCCCATTAACCATTCCAAAGTTAGGTTATTTTCGTTGTTGATGGCTTTCAGTAGTTTCTGTAAGTCCTGAAAAACAAAAATTATTTTGAGCCCTCTGCTTAGCTTGAGCAGTATCTAACTAATGCATCCCGAGAGCAATTTATTTTCTTGCTTAGCACTGAAAGTTTTGTGTTTTGATTTTGTTTTGATTTTTGCATCTCTTGGCATTTTACCATCTTGGGTGATGATTTGGTAATTTACATTGGGTCTGTATTTCCTCTGAAATAACGCTTGCAAAAATTAATTCAAAAGTTAAAATTTTACTGTGGGTTTGGGGAACTCTACAAAATCCACATGGTTGGGTTTTACTGATTTTAGCAGAGGAAATACAGTGGTGGTGGTGTAAATGATTTGTGGAATGCTGATTGCAACATTCAACTATCAATTAATGCAATGACGTATATGAAAGTCTATAGGTGGACAAGATTTTCTGATATGTCTGAAAGCTGTTCGCATTTCTTTTGATACTGTGATTGAAAATTGCTTTCAATCGCCTCAAATATCTCCTGGATTTTCAAATTTTTGGGTGCCAGACTGATGATTTTTGTTGTTACTGTTCTTGCTCTGTAATTCATATATATCAATATATATATGTATTAGAATATATATATTGTATAAAATATTACAGCACGTATATTTTAGCAAGTCTTATTGTATGAGTGGCTTTGTTTGCTGCGGGTGGCTTAGAGATGCGATGTGGTTCTCCACATTGAATACATCCACCAGAACGTAAGCCAGCCAGAGCAACTTCTGTCCAAGTAAGTGTGAACTTCAGCCACCCTGCACTAAGATTTCCTTTGTGCACAGAGGAAACTTTTGGGATGGGGACAGCTTGTGTGGTGTCTCATTCTTCATTATATAGCTGAATTCACATTGCTCGCAGAGGTAAATTTTTTTTGGTGAAATAAACACATTCATGCATTGATCATTAGAGTTCTTTTGTAAAGCTGTTACTACAGAAAAGCATTGATCAACCTATAGGCTGTGGGTTTTATTTTTTGTGCACACTAACTGATGGCTAAGGGATCCAGTCATAACAATGTTGATTTTAAAAAGCGTTTCTTAAAATTTGGTTATTTGTCATTATTAAACTTCTGGTCAGCCCCGAAGAAATTAAAGCTAACAGCACTGCTTTCCTGTGTAGTGCTTCATTTGGGAGTATTGCATCTACTGCCAACTTTGCTCTTGTTGAAAAAATACTGTTTGCTTTTTAGTATATTGTTGACACAGTCAAGAGCCACAGCTTGCACACTGGAAAAGTGCTCTGCCGTCTTTTTTTAATCCAGCATTGTAATTTTGGCTCGATCCCTTTCTTTCGCCGTATTTTTGCTGTGAAACAAACCAAGGTGTAGAATGTATGACTTAAAGTTAGTATCAATTGCTATGCACAGGGGGAAGCAAATCCTTACTTCTATAAACCAAGCAGGGTTTCTTTGTTTAAGGTGGAAAACTGTTGTGCTGTGAATCGTGCCCAGCTTCCTTTCACCCCGAGTGTCTCAACATAGAAATGCCTGAAGGATGCTGGAATTGCAATGACTGTAAAGCTGGCAAGAAGCTACGATACAAGCAGATTGTTTGGGTCAAGCTTGGAAATTACAGGCAAGTTCACTATTTTTAATACTTCAGATGTTTTTAATGTACTGTAGAATTACAGGAAGATAACTCAAAGCAGCTCGGTCTCGGTAAAGAAGAACTAGAAACACGGTAATTTGTTTACTTGGTGTCAGATGTTGATGTTGCCTTTCAAATTAAATTCTGCTTTTTCCAGGCACTAATGGATACTTGATTGCACTTACGCTGGCTCTGTAGAGTGCAGTAGCTGTATGGAAAACCAGGGGCTGGCTTAGAGAGCCACGATGTCCTAGTTTGTGTTTGCTGTGGGTCACCTGCAGGAATACAAGCATCTCTAGGTGATCTTAGAAATCCACTCTTGTGCCGTGTTCTCATGGGGCTTTTCCAAAATAAGAACACTGAGAACGAAGGGCTGTCTGTGTTTTACGTGGTACTTCCCAAGTATTGCCAGAAGGAGCCTCGATTGCGTAAGGGAGTTCATTTCTTTGAGAAAGGAAAACTGTCTTTTATTTCTCAGTCAGTTTAAGCAAATGCAGAAGCTCAGGCTGTGGCTCTCAGAACTTACACGCTTCCTTTTTCTCTGCTTTCAGGTGGTGGCCAGCAGAGATCTGCAATCCCAGGTCTGTGCCTCTCAACATACAGGGCCTCAAACATGATATCGGGGACTTCCCAGTATTTTTCTTTGGTTCACATGACTACTATTGGGTACACCAGGGCAGAGTTTTCCCTTATGTTGAAGGAGATAAAAGCTTTGCTGAGGGGCAAACTAGTATTAACAAGACCTTCAAGAAAGGTAAAATCAAACAAAGTTTATAGTGGTTTATGACAAAAATTCCACGTGTTTGTGTCTCCATCACCACTTAACCTGCATGGGAATATTATATGACTAGTGTTCTGTGTTCACGTAAAATTGCAAACATTATGTAGATCCCTTGACTGCAGATAAAGGTACCTCTAAGTGCCTACTCATTGTGTATCGTTGTGGGCAAGTTCACTTCTTCCACAAACTGGGAAATGTTAAGATGGTGCTTGGGCTCTGCTGCATGGGATCATTGTTCAACATCTCAGTACCTACTGAAAAGTATCTGATGAAATAGATTCATGATGTACTGTAATAACTCATTTTAGCTTGTATTTTGTTTATAGAGTTCTATTCCTAGCTTTAAAAATAAAAAATGTAGATACATGTATGCATTTGATTAGCAGCAGCTGGTGCTAATTGCTTTCTATTTTGAACTCCCTTGCACAGCACTTGAAGAAGCAGCAAAGCGCTTCCAGGAGCTGAAAGCACAAAGAGAAAGTAAAGAAGCATTAGAAATTGAAAGAAATTCAAGGAAACCTCCACCTTATAAACACATTAAAGTGAGTTGGCTTCTTT
Source organism: Heteronetta atricapilla (assembly GCA_011075105.1). NCBI lineage: Eukaryota > Metazoa > Chordata > Aves > Anseriformes > Anatidae > Heteronetta > Heteronetta atricapilla. Next base: position 4,923,334 of record CM021752.1, on the reverse strand, counting down.
TTCTTTTTTTTCCTCTGTATAAGTAAGCTCTGTATTTAAACAACCAGTGTTTGCAACAATTCCAGCTTAGCAAAATTCAAATAAATCATCTTACTTTTCTTTTCAAGAGTCTTTTGTTCTGTCTTCTGGTACCATAAAACATTGCTTTAGCAGAGTATCAGCTAAAGAGAGTAAGACCAACTTTACCGAAGGCAGAACTTTGCTGATTCAAGCTGGTCTCATCTCTCTTAGACACGTACTGGCTATTAACTTAGTCTACTTAACTCGGTGTTAATATGAATACAGAGTGCTCAGCCTACTGAAGACCTATAGAGCCTTCTCACATCAGTTGATGATGGGCTTCAAATAAAGTTGTTCAGAATCTTTGTACGTTGTCCTCAGCTTTTATTCTTTCTTTTCCCTTTGTTCCCCAGTCCAACAAGGTGATCGGGAAGGTTCAGATTCAGGTAGCTGACCTGTCGGAAATCCCTCGCTGTAACTGCAAGCCATCGGATGAGAACCCCTGTGGCCTGGAGTCAGAGTGTCTGAACAGGATGCTCCAGTACGAGTGCCACCCCCAGGTGTGCCCGGCGGGAGAGCGATGTCAGAACCAGTGCTTCACCAAAAGACTCTACCCTGATGCTGAAATCATAAAAACAGATCGACGTGGATGGGGTCTCAGGACAAAACGGAACATTAAAAAGGTAGAATTACAACAAAGGCTGAGATAGCCACCAGTATGGTTTTATGTGAAAACACTGCAACTTGGTGCACCTTAAGCAAACACATATTAAAATTTCAGCACTCTCCAGTAAATGTTTTGTATTAAAAAGCCTTGAGACTTCTGTGGGTGCAGCATTAATGGTGAAATCTGTTTAGCTGTTTTGACAGAAGTGTCATAACCTTGATCTTTACTCACAGAGCAAAGTTTCAGGTGACTGTGAATTTGAATCTGTTGGCGGAGGGGAAGGGTTGACTGTCTCCTACTTCTGGGAGGAAAGAGTGTGTCTGTTTTCTCACTGACTACTGGGCAAAAAGGGAGAGAGCAGTCTGGAGAAAAGTAGTCTGAATGATGGCTTCTTCTCCTGATAAGACCACTGAAGATGATGAAATCTTAGAGGTCTGGCAAAATAAGACACCTGTCTTTTTTTCTTCTTTTCTTCCCCTCATCCTTACTATAAGCACAGCAAATGCTGACCGCAAAATACAAGGGAAGTTCAAAGAGTGGATGGATGTGACTTGAGTTGCGAGCCCCCTTTTCAAGGGGCTATTCATAAGTCTTGCCTTTGCTTTTTAGCTGTTGCACAGTGACATGCAGACAGCATTTTCCTGTTAGCTGGTTGTTTGGGGGGCCCAGTTTGCAGTATTGCTCCTATGGATGTCTGGCAACAAGTCAGCTCTCACCCTCCTCAAGTCTCTGCTCTAGAGAACTCTTTTGTTCTTGGTTGCCTTCTTATTTTCTTCAACTTGAATGTGCACTCATCTCAGTAGCAACAGTATCCTGGAGCTTCCTGTCCCAGGGAAACAGGCCATACTTTTGGTGGACTTCTAACTTGGTGTAAGGACGGCACTGCACTTCTCAATAGAAACTGGCTGCTCTCCAGCCTGGAAATTCAGCTGTGACGTTTTGGATTGGATGGTCCCTGTGGGGTGGCATCTTTAGCTTCCAGTGTAATCAGAACGTAATCAGAAAAGCAAAGAGATTCTAAATTGATTCTTTTGTCGTTAGGAAGTGGGGTTTTTAACTGTTGTACGTAGGTAGTGTTTAGGATAATCCACTCGAGAGATCCTTTGTCTTAGTAAGAAGTAATAAGCATGGATTTCTTATTTTTTTTTTCAGGGTGAATTTGTGAATGAATATGTTGGTGAGCTAATTGACGAAGAAGAGTGCAGGTTGCGGATTAAACGTGCTCATGAAAACAGCGTGACCAATTTTTATATGTTAACTGTTACAAAGGTAAATATAAAGAGATGAAACCTGTATCATAGGTTATTCATTCTGAGCCTATTTCACTTCTGTAAGCACGAGTTTTCAGATGCTTCTGCTTAAGACTAACCTTGCAGGGAAAGGTTCCCTCTTTTCATTAATTTAAAGTGGGTATATTTTTTTCCTGCGTTAGCCACAACTAGTCCCGTGTCAGCAGGAAGCATCTGCTTGTTTCTAAGTTCTGAGTATGATCTGTGATACCTACGATGTGTCTCTCTTTTTTTATTTGAAGGATCGGATAATAGACGCTGGTCCAAAGGGGAATTATTCTCGCTTCATGAACCATAGTTGTAATCCAAACTGTGAAACGCAGAAGTGGACAGTGAATGGTGACATTAGAGTTGGACTATTTGCTCTTTGTGATATTCCTGCAGGTAAAAAGATGGCACTGTTTTGTGGGTATGGGTTTCTCTTACCATGGCAAAATTCCCAACTTACCCAGGTTCTCTCTGAAGCTACGTGATACCAGTGACAGTTACAGGAACTTTGGTCGTTTGTTGGGGTGGAGACAATTATTTGAGTTCTAATTTTAGCAGGGATCATGTACTTAGTAGCTTTCATCTTCACATTGTTTCAGTTAAAGCTGAATACAGGGTTTGCTCCTAAGTACAATGTTACTTCTGTGTGGTGTGAACACTTGTAGCATTGATCCTTTCACCAGTACCTGTCTGGTTGCTAGTAGGTTTCTCTGTTAAGTGTTTTTACCTGAATTCTCATTTTAACCGAGTCTGTGTGATAGCATAACAGCTGTAGTTAAGCCTGATCTGGGTAGAATTTGCTACTTGGATTTTTTTTAAAATCAGTGCACTATTTCAAGCTTGCCCTTTTGAAATACATTGCTGCTAATTCTCACCGACTATGAAGAGAGAAATGCTAATAAAATGTCATTGTCACAAGCCTGCCTTCCTCAATGTATGTGTGGGTGAATTGTTTTCCTTTCCATTTTAGGAATGGAGTTAACATTTAATTATAATTTGGATTGCCTTGGCAATGGTAGGACCGAATGTCATTGTGGAGCAGAAAACTGCAGTGGTTTCCTAGGAGTGCGTCCAAAGGTACGTGGATGAAAACTGAAGCTGCTTCTCCCAAATCCAGAGATCTATTGAGAGTAGGGCAAAGAGAGGTTTTTGTTTTATTTAACTTCTTACTTTAGTCTATGTAATACTTCCCTCCCTTGAAAGCGTCCAGAGACTTCAGCTATGAAATGTCGATCTGCTGTCTCTAGGTTAAAGTTAATTTACCAGGTGGTTACTTCAAATTTACGTGAATGTGTATTCCTGGCTCTTAAAGCTTAAAATCTTATTTGAGCAAACTTAACTCAAACATAACTTGTGCAAATAACAAACCAAAGTCAATTAAATTTATTTTAATGCAAGAGATTTATAAAGTGACTGCTGTTATCTTTTGTAATTGCTAGACAGCATTTGCAACAGCAAACGAAGAGAAGGTAAAGAATGCAAAATTAAAGCAGAAGAAACGGAAAATAAAAACAGAACAGAAGCAGATGCATGAAGACAACTGCTTCCAGTGTGGAGATGGGGGAGAACTAGTTATGTGTGATAAAAAGGACTGTCCCAAAGCATACCACCTCCTATGCCTTAACCTGACTCAACCACCTTTTGGTAAGAACTTTCATATAGATTCCTTTTCCTTCCTGCAGTAAGACAATGTTTGAGCTGAACCGTGGTATCCATTTACATTAAAAACAGCATATTTGCTTTTGGAGTACCGCCTGTTTCTAGAAATATATTGAGTAGCAGTGTTCCTGAATGGGATCTGTGGAGAAGAGGCACTGTAATGCTTTCTAACATTCTTGATGCTTCTGTTCGTTGGATAACTTTCCTCATTTTAATGGAAAAGCAGGCATCATCTTGATGTGCCAAGCTCGTCAAGCACGATTGCATGATAGTTCAAACTGTTGACAATACTGAGCACAACATACTAGGGCTCAATCAGAAAATGTATTTAAATGATCTATGCTATCCTGATGCATGCATCTTCCATCTAGCTGTTTCTGTGTTAAGGCATAGCTTTTTGTAGCCAGGGTTCAAATTATTCAGTAACACAACATCTTAATCCAATTGCAAGATTTTGCAGAAATCCTTATCTCTTTAATCTTCCTGATCCCAAAGCCTTCGATGAAAATCATTGCAAGTCCAGATTAGTCTATGATTGACTTAACCATAAGCAAAGCTGAATATGCCACGTGCCTTTTTGCATATTAGAAGTATGGAAGCGTTCCCCAAAATAGCTTATAGGCTGGAGAAAGAAGCGATGGCATCTTATCACCAGAGCAACCTGAGCGAGAGTTTTCAGTGTGGGGTTTTGTTGTTGTTTTTCTGAACTTTCTTTGCATTCATCTGAACAGTTACTACATGGAGTAAGGACTGAAGCCCAATGCTGTCCCTAAAATGCACTAATTTCAGCCTCCTGTCTCTCTTCTCCCCTCCCCTTCCACCCTCAGGAAAGTGGGAATGTCCGTGGCATCAGTGTGACATCTGTAGCAATCCTGCAGTTTCATTCTGTGAGTTTTGCCCTCATTCATTCTGTAAAGATCATGAGAAGGGAGCCTTGGTGGCATCAGCTTTGGATGGCCGTCTCTGCTGCTCCACACATGACCCCAAATCTCCTGTGGCACCTGAGTACTGGAACAAGATAAAATGCAAATTGGAACTTCAGAATCCTGTAGAAGAAGCAAAGGAATAAATTTGGTTAGAAAACAAGGGAGAGAAGATGGGCAAATAGGCGATGAACTTGAAGAGACTGCTACGACGCATTCAGTCTTTATCATCGGAGCCCGTCTTGTGTGAACTGGGAATGGGACCATTTAATCTCAACAACAGGAGCAGGCAGTGGCGTTTGTTTTTTTATTGTTTGGTCTTTCTTTTACCCTTGAATGTGCTACAGCAGCTCTTACTGTTGGAAAACAGAAATGTCTCGGCCTTCTAAAGAAAAAAGTAGACCTTTTGACAGTGAAAAGAATATTCTGTTTAAAATATGTTCTTTGAGTGTAGAAAGCAAAGCATAGCAACATATTTATTTATTTAATTTTTAAAGGGTGTTGAAGATCTGGTTTTGATCAGTCAACGTGTCTTTAAAAACAGCAAAGCCAATGTAACTTTTATGTCTAGTTTATGGAAAGAATAAACCCTCCTCACTCTGTAACATTCAGATACCGTAAAGACGAACGTGGGTTTCAGACCAGGTGACGGTGAAATGCCTCCATTCCAGTACTTATTTTTAAAGGCATTTTGAGAAGGTAGGTTACGTATCATGTTAACTTGTGAATATCATTGGAAAGCTTTTCCTACGAGAAATCAGGTGTATGATTCTTTGGAAGTGCTTGTAGCACAAGATCTGATATTTTAAGGGAAGAAATCATGGATCCTTGCTTGAGAGCTATAATTGGTGGTGTCTGCAGACAGGTGGAATTTCAGAAAGAGCTTAATTTCACAATGGTAATTTCTTTACCCTGCCTAATTTGGAAAACCTTCCTAGTTAGGGGAGCGTCCTGGCCTTGGTCACGCGCTGCAGCACACGCAGAACTGAAGGCTGAATCCTGCACTCTCTTTCTTTGGCTTCTTTAGGTGGAGGATTGTTCTGTGAGTATGTATTTGTCATCTGCCAAGTCTGCACAACTTCATGGCAGTTATGTTTCTGTGAATCTCTATTGCCTTCTTTTCAGGCACCCTTTAGCTTTAAAGGAAATTTGAGTGCTTAAGGAATCCAGCCCATATTCAAGGGCTTTTTGATTGAACGTTTTAGGGTTTTTATTTCTGGGGAGAGAGATCTTCTAACTTTAATGTTCATTGCTATTGGAGCTGGGAAGGACGTTAGTCCCCTACAGCACTTCTTCAGTGCGCAGGGTATTTGCCATGTCTAGGTAATGGGATGTATTCAGAGCAGCCAACTTCAGCCTCGTGAGATGTTTCTGCCTTGTATTTCTTTTGTTAATCTGCAGAGGGATGGGCTGCTTCGGTGAGGCTTTTGAAGTGGCTTAGGTAGGTTCCTGCTCCAGATTTTGTTTTGGAACCTATCCTATCCTGCAATCCTTGCACAAGGAGCTTATGGGGATTAGTGTCCGCAGGCTGAAGTTAGTCTTTGGCCAATCTCCTCCCCTAGCCTGCAGTCTTAAAGCCCGGTGCGTCTGCCCTGGGATGGTTACAGCATACTTCTGGTTTGTACGCTGATGCTGGCCAGCTTCAGGGTAGCTTTTTGCTAATGGGTGTTGAAAATAACCCTGAATGAAAAGAATTAATATTACGTGTTGCTGGTATCTGGCTAAAGGAAGCCTTTGAATTAATTATCAAGAACCCTCTCTCTGGAAAACCGCTCGCTTAAGCCTAAGGAACATGGTGACTTCTCAGCTCAAGAAAGTGGTAGGCTGGAAAAGTTCATGGGGGATTTTGGAACGTGTCTTGCTTCTGGCTGGTGTCCTCATTCTCAAATCATTGTGCAGGGGAAAAATTGTGTGCAATTGTAAAGTTACAGAATACACTACAGTCTCTTCAAGCAGCTGCTGTGCCATTTAGCTGATCTGGCAGTTCATCTTCAGAACAGCCTGCAGATGCCTTTCCTACAGACTTGAGGGTGTCTCGGGGGCAGAACTGTGCAGATATTTCTTGGATCAACTTATGGTACAGAAAGCTAATGGGAGATACAAAGCACTTCGTCTCGTGGTCCATACTACAGTGAATGTCTGAAACGCTAATCTTGCTTGAAAGCAGTGCTATTTTTTGGTATTTTTAAAAAAAAAAAAATTACAAGAAGGATTTTATTTTTCTTAACATTTTGTGTGACAAATGTCTCTTTTTAAGCTCTTACTGGGGGTGTTTAACCTTTCAGAAATTCCAAACATAGCTCTTGCTACGATGTCTGTAAGGCCTGATGTGTTTACTTTGTTATTTATTAGGCTCGGTAATGTTCAAATGATTTTCTCTCGGGAAGTCAGAGCGTTCTGAATATTGCAGATACGACGTAGTGTGCGTGTACCTACGTGCTTCTCTAGTGCTGGGTCCGTGGCGACTTCGACAGGAGGAGCTGGCGTGGAGGGGCCAGGACGCCTTCACGGCCTTGGGAAGCAGCAGTGAGCAGGCAGCAGTTAGCGAGCCTTAGTTGCCACGTGAGACGGATTGCCGTGACCAACCGGTATGCTGAATAGCACAGAACATGTGAAGGTTTGCAAAAGGCTTTTAAAAATTTCTCAAATGCTGTGAATCGAGGCCTGCTGCTACTCTTGTGCCATGCCACTTGATGTCTTGGTTAACTTTGTTTTCAAACTTCTTACAGGTGCTCCTTTTTCCACCAAAAAATAATAATAGCCACCAGGTGGGCTTGAACTCAAAAGGGAAAACAGGAGATTGGTTGATAAGCTTGTACAATTTACGAACAAAAAGTCTGAACTGGATTTCACATTGCTGGAGTTAAGGTGATTCTTTCAAAAATCTTTAGGATACAGATGAGAAAAGTCAAATCTTCTGTTCCGAACTCCGTTGTTCCTTAGCTGGAACACGCAATCACACTTTTCCCTTACTTTTGTCTTAAATTTTGAGGTAGTTCCGTGCTTCTGGTGAACACCTGTCTCTAGATCAGTAGCCTGTGTTCTCTACGTAGTATGCAGCATCTGAGCTGCTCTGCAAAGTTAACGGGATTTTGTTGTTTACTGGAGCTTTTACTCTACAGAACGCACCTTAGCACAGTGCAGATGCTCTGCAGACCATGGCCAAACGGTGCAATGGCTGGTTACTACAGTTTATAAATACATGGTGCAAGCATTAGTTAGCGTAGATTTCCGATTTTAGTATAGATTTGTCTTACCGATAGACTGTAAGAATCGAAGGCGTTTGCAGCTCAGGAAGGATGACGTTAAAGGCAATTTTTGGGGCAAATTACCTTCTCTGGTCACCACCATGGTCTTAGAGAATCTGTTAGAAGGGAGTAATAGGGCTGGAATGTTAATTTTGGCCTTTCTTCTAAAAACTTATCTTAATTTCAGGATAGAATGGGAAAGACACAATTACTAGACGTAATTAACAATGAGCATAAAATCTGTATATATTGAAACTTTACAGAACTATTTGGGTGGGGTGGGGGAGGAGGGTGGGTGGGGATGTCCAGCGCTGGTACGAAGTAGTCACTTTAACATTGAAACCTCTGCCTCATTGAATTCAGGGTTTAATGTACTTGAAGCTCTGCAGTTCCTTATACAGCTTTTTTTTTTTTTTAATTTATACGTGACTTTTTTTGTATACTACATTGAAAATGTCTTCAACTTCCCTGCAGTTACTTTCTGCTCCCAGTGTACAGTGAATCTGTGGCAAAAGGGAGAGTTTTTCAGAGCAGATGTCTCAGACCTGTGTGTTCAGGACGGGTGGTGGTGAGACATGGCAGCCCTTGGGTAACGCTGTCCCTTTGCTTTCAGTTTTACATCAGCTTCCCCCTGCCATTATCTGTGTGTAGCAAAACCATTTGCACTTACGATACACTCCTATACGTTGGATGTATTCACAATGTTGTTCTGAAAAAAAAAGAAAAGAAAAAAAAAGTTCCCCGTTCTGTTCTATTCCTGAGGGCGAGCTCAGGTCCTTGCTGCCCCGAGGGGCTCTGACTGCTCGGGAGAGGGGAATCGTGAAGCCGGAGGCCAGCTGTGCTTGGCGCAGGAGACTTTGGTCACTAACGGGCAAACAAAAAGGGAAATCACACACGAATTTGCCAAAGCCATTCACCCGCCCGCCGATTCTCCTGCGGTACTGGGTGCACGGGGGCCTTCAGCGCGCGGCCCTCGCAGGCACCGGGCGCTCGGAGGACTCCTCGGTCACTTTGCTTTGTGAACAGACTGGATGAAAGAGCTTCACCTTCCTTGGTCGGACTGTGTCTCCCTCTGTGTCGCTTTTCCTTTTCAACCCGATGGCGTTGCCACAGGCGGTGCGAGGTGCCGTTAGCTGGGTGCTCCCTGGGGCCGCGGCCCGGTGGGTGCGCGCCAGGGGTGCTGCGCAGCGCGGATCCCCGCAGGCTCCGTCTCCATTTCCATGTACTATCTGTAACGATGACCTTTGTAGAGTCGTTATTTCTGTAGACTTTGTTTATCTGTACCAAACTTTGTAGATTCTGTGAAATGTTATTTTAACGAAATCACTTGAGTCTTTACTAGCAACGCATCACTATTCACTGAAGTCAGTAGTAAGAGTTTTTGGAGGCTGACTAGAAGCTCTCGACACTAACGAAGTAGTGTTCAATTTCCCTGGCGATGTTCCACTGGGGCATTACTGTATTATGACTTGATGTTGCCGCATAGACTTTGAGATATACGATATTTTGGGGGGTTTTGTTGTTCGGCCTACGTTCTCTTGCATAGTGTGAAACCTGTAAAGCTTGGTTAACCTGTATATAGCTAGCTTACTGTCCCCTAGGTATAGTGTACTTAGAATTGCCTGTAATATTTTAGCTTCTTACTGAATGTGTGTGATGGTAGGACCATATAATTTTTGTACATTCTATTTACTGAGATGTTGCCTTTTTTTATTTTACAAATACTTTGGAATTCAGATGTGGTTTTTGCTTCCGTGAGGATTCATTTGGAAAGGTTTTTAACGACATTCCACTGATCTGAAATTTTGCTTGAGGTTGACTTCAATAAATCGTTCTGAATGTTCCGAGGCCCGGCCGCTTCCCGCAGGGGGGGACCCGGGGAGGGGGAGGCCGGGGCCGCTCGGGGCCGCTCCGCCCCGGGCTGAGGCGGGGCCGGGGCCGGCGCCATGCGGGCGGGCGCGGAGGGGCTGGCGGCCGAGGGGGCGACGAGGGGGCTGCTGGCGGCCGCCGTGGTGTGAGTCCGGGGGGGAACCGGGAGGGGACCGGGGTGCCGGGGGCCGCTCCCGAGCCGCCCCGGTGCCCCCGCAGGGTGCTGGAGGCGCTGCCGCCGTTCGAGCGCGTGGTGCAGCCCGAGGAGCTGTGGCTCTACAGGAACCCCTTCGTGGAGGCCGAGCGCGTCCCCGCCGTGCCCCTGTTCGTAAGTGGGGCTGTGCCGGAGCGCCGGGGCAGGGCGGGTGGCCAGAGGCATCCGCAGCGCCTGGGGTCCGTCACTGGGCGCGCTGCAAGGGCGGCGTGGCGCTGCCGGCAAGGCACGCTCGGGGTTGGGGTCCTTGTAGCCCTGCCGTCCAGCCTTGTCTAATGGATCTAAACCGAGCTTATAAATGTTAGAGGAGGCTGCTCGCTGTTCAGTATCGGTCTTGGGTCCGGGTTACAAGGTCCACGGTGTACGGTTCCCTTGAGCTGCGTTTAAATCTGCGCCGCTAACAGATCTCGCTTCGGTTTTGTGGCAGTTCATCGCCTTCCTGTCGCCCCTGCTGCTGATTGTCCTGGCGAGGCTGTTCCTGGGCGCTGACCAAGAAGACACACGGGAGGCCTGCCTGGGTGAGCTCCTCATCTCCTCGCCTCCTCCCTGCCCTCCTGCTGCAGCTGCAACCCCGGGGCCGTGGTCTCAGAGAGCCCTTGGCTCTTGCCAGGGCACAAACACCGCGCTGGGAGTGTCAGAGCCGAGCTGCGAGGCTCCTGCTGCCCTTTGCAGCATCACAGGACGTCAGGCTGTGCTCACGGAGCTGTCAGGCTCAGGGTGGCGTCCTTCCCAGCACGGCTGGGCTGCGGTCAGCCTCCTTGCGGCCCCTGTCCCGGGGCGGCAGGCCCTCGTTCCTCGCCGCAGGGGCAAGGCGAAGCTCGGCCGGAGCAAGCCAGAGCCGGGGCCTGAATCCGGAAGCACGGCAGCACCGGCAGCTCCGCCTGCGGGGCTCCTCTGCGCCGAGGCGGGGTTTGTGCAGCACTGACGTGAGCTCTCTGCTCTCTCCTAGCTGCCAGCCTTGCTCTCGTCCTCAACGGGGTTTTCACCAACACCCTGAAGCTCGTGGTGGGCAGGTGAGAGTTGTCCCGCTCCTGGCTGCACGGAGCGGGGCTGAGGGGTGCGCCTGCACGATGGCAGAGCTAGGAAGTGGGAGGGAGGGCTGGAAACAAGCACAGATGAGGTGGTTGCACCTCTCTGGGCCGCCCGGCAGGATGGTACAATGCCACCCGTGGCGTTCCTCAGGCTGCGTGAGGGGGCACATAGATGCCTCCCGAGCATCCTCTGGGAGCACAGGGGCTACGTGCTTTGCTTCTCTGCCCCAGGCCACGGCCGGATTTCTTCTATCGATGCTTCCCGGATGGACGGGCGAACGCGGAGCTGGCATGCACAGGCGACCCCAGCATTGTGGCTGAGGGACGCAAAAGCTTCCCCAGCGGCCACGCTTCTTGTAAGTCCTCAGCCTCCCCAGACATCAAAGCATGGTGAGCAGAAGCTTGGGGAGGGAAGTTTGCTTTCATGCACCCTACAGCTCTGTCTGCATTCACTGGCCTAAAAGGTAGCTGTTTGTAACTCCTGGGAGGAGAGATGCTTGCCATGCACCGGCTGCTGGGGCACCCCCCTCACTCAGGAGCCACTGCTTCCTTTGGCTTCCACGAGCAGGGCAGACATCCTCCACCAGCCCTTCTGCTTCCACAGGGGGGAGGGCACAGGTTGGCTGAGGGTGCACAGCAGAGCCCAGCCCCGTTCCTGAAGCAAATCGTTCTCTTCCAGTTGCCTTTGCTGGTCTTGCCTTCTCTGCCTTCTACCTGGCCGGGAAGCTGCACTGCTTTGCTCCCGGCCAGCGAGGCACAGCTCTGCGGCTCTGCGCCTTCCTCCTCCCCCTGTTCATCGCCACCCTCATCGCCTTGTCCCGCATCTGCGACTACAAGCACCACTGGCAAGGTGGGTCGGCTGCAGGCCTGGATGGGGCAGGCACGACTGGGTGCCCTGAGCTGAAAAGCAGAGTGATGAAGAACATTGCCAAGGCTCATGAGGGTGAAAGGAAGCTAACTCTTTTCTGGTCTTGTCTTGCAGATGTGCTGGTTGGCTCGCTGATTGGCTTTGTGCTTGCGTACCTCTGCTACAGGCAGTATTACCCTCCTCTGACGGACTCCATGTGCCACAAACCATCTCTGTCTAAATCCAAACAGCTGCCAGCGCACCCAGAAAAGTCTGCGACTTCCAGCTTTCACCTGGACATATAACGATGGGCTCTGTCCTGCTGGCACCTTTCCTTCTGCTCCCTGGGTGACGGGGCAGGGAAGGCTGGAGGAGCTTGGTCCTGGCCCACAAGAACTGTCTCAAAGGGGGATGAGCCTGAAAACCAGACAAGAACTCTTCCCTGCAGTGTTGGTAAGTTGTCCTGTTCAAGGGGCCTGTGTTTAGTTTTTGTGAGTTTTGTAGGTGTCCCTTCCCTTGGACCCGATGGAAAGCGAGTTTAGCAGTCAGCGTGCAAGCCTGCAGCAGGACAGCCCGGCTACGAAAGGTCCTGACGCTGAAAACTGGAACAATGTGACTGCTGTGCTGTGTCTGGGGGTGTTCTTGGGCCTGGGCCAGGCAGCACGGTCAGACGTCTCCCTTCAACCCAGCCGCGCTGTCCCACTGCTCACGGGAACCGTGTCCTAACGAGTGCAGGGCCGGTCTGGTGCCGGGGTGACCTGCGTCTTCCCACTCGGAGCTGAACTAATTTAGAGTGCAAAGTGCAAGGCTGCAGCCCTTAACTGTGGCTTCAGTGGTGGAGAGAGAAGATGCAACTAGCGTGATTGTTCTGTGCGTTATTGTGCTAGCCAATTTGGCAAATAAATGAGTTTAATTTTTCAAATGAGCTGTGGTACTGAAAACTGCACTTCAGTGGCAGGGTTTATGGCTGTATAAACAAACCATTTGCCGTGGTATGTCTGTGTGGGTTTCTAGGTGGATATTTCTTTTTCTTTGCGGCTTTAATAGAGTTGTACAGAGATGACAATCAGCAGAAAATGCAGTAGCATCTTAGAGCATCCTTTCAAGGGTGTTTTTTCCCTATGCCTTGGTTTGCTTTCTCAGGCAGTAGGAAGGCAGGAAGGCAGAGTGCTGCTGAGAAATCCAAGGTATGACCCTGCCGCTTTAGTAAAAGTTACAGAAGTAGCTTAACTTTCCCTTAAAATTAGACAAATGTAAGTTCTTCAACCCACTCCCTCCCCTCCAAACACGAACACACCAGAGTCATCTATTTATTTATTTTGGCTTTTACTGGAAAAGACATTTAAATAACATTTAAAATTCTTTTTTTCTTTCTTCGTTTTTTTTTTTAACAAAGTGCATAACTTAAAAAGCTGATCATGAATTGAATGTCCCATGTTAAGACTGTTCCTTTTCCTACTCTTGTAGGAGACGCTTTAGCAATCAGTAATTCAGGCTCCGACTGAGCAGCATGACTCTTTCTGCAGTCAGGTAAAAGAACAGCTTCAGTTCCTTTGGGGTGGGAGGAGGTTGGAGGCTGCAAACAACACCTTTCAAATAGTGCAAATAACGTAGTACAACAGAGGACAAACAAACTGAGGCTGTGGAAACAAGGCTTATTACCCCATGCAGGGCAAAAGTCAGGGGGAGGGAAGGTGGCTTGGCTCTTTCCAAAGGCTGTCCCATATTATCAAAGCGATGGCCTTACACATCACCAAAACATCTGCCTCTGCCCTGCTCTGGTGCTCCAGCTTCAGTCGAGGCAGTGAGTCAGCCTGGATGGTTTTGGTCACAAGGGATGGATCACCTGGGGCTCTCTGGCCCCGTTGCCCTTGGAGCAGAGCTAACAGAACAGCAAGCTGCAGCCTGCACTGCACGCAAAGCTGCTTTTGTTTCTTCAATTTTGTGTATTTGCAAACAAAAACAACAACTGGAGCCTGGCTGGCGTGAGATCCCTGTAGCCACCTTGAAAGCCACACGGCAGGACAGGGGCACTGCTGCGTGCCCCTGCAAAGCAGGGAGGGAGCTGTCCCTCCAGGCCTCTGAAATGCCTGGGGCAGCTGCTACCCCCCAGCCTAGCTGTAGTTTGGAGCTGGAGGTAAAACTTTCCTCATGCACGGTTACACCTAGCTGCTAGCTGTGGTCCTGTGGGAAATGCACGCACTGCCTGGGGGGGGGGCTTCATGTGCTGGGAGCTGCGGTTGCTGAGAGGTCGCTGCCGCCGTGTTACAGCAGGTAGGAGCATCTCGGTCACGTACTCACAAACATGCCCCTCACCAGTTGCTTATGGGGCAATCCCGCCGGGCAGGGCCCAGCGTCAGTGGCAAGGGGCTGAGGACGGCTGGCACACAAACTCCTACCTGCTTACCCGCTGCCCGTGCTCCTTGTCTGCAGCGCCCAAAGGCTGCAGCAGGAGCCTAGTGCCCTGTGCTACGGCGGGGAGAAAGGCAGCGCCTCAGCCTTCTCCCAGGAGAAGTCAGCATCTCCTTCCCTCGGCAAGGCTGTGCTAGCTCTCTCCGTGCTGCGTGTTTAAGGCTTTTATTTCTCGGCTGCAAGCTGTGAGTTCTGTCACTAAGCCCGCAGCAGAGTTCAGGCCATCCTATGTCAATTCCTAGCCCAGGCAACCGGTCTGCATCAGCACTGCAAAGCTGGTGCGATAACCTACAGGGTGTGCAGGCAGCGCTCAGGGCTGAGGGGTACTTACTGCGCAGGGAGTCACAGTGCAAGTGCTGTGTGTGTGTGTCTGCGTTAGCAGAAGTGGTTTCCTTTAATTACTTTTTTTCACCCTATCCAAAATGGAGGAAAATCGTCCTTATCTCCAGGTAGCAGCAAGTACTGGGGAAGCAGCATGCGGGACACAGCAGCAGAGGAGAGAGGAAGGCAGAGAAGAAGTCTGGACTTTCCTGGTGAGTACTCGGTTGAATCTTATCTAAAAAAGCAAACACAACACAGGCATAAACTCCTGGTGTCTGACGGTGCTTGTGTGCGGGACAGGAGGTCTTTCCTCCCAGCCATGCTTTCCTCCAAACATGCTGTCAGGGCAAAGAAAAGCCCAACACGAATCCTTGCCTTGGATGCAGGGCTGTAAGAAAGGAGCATCATTCCCTCAGATGGACCATATGTCCTCTGAGGCCTCCCAGGGAATCTGGCAGAAAAGCACAGGCAAGGTGACTTACGTCAGGCAGCCAGAACAGCCCAGGTCGGTCATTGGCTTCCGGGCAAAGGTTGATCCAGTGTGATGCCTTGTGTCTGGTAGATCTCCTTCAGAACCAGCAGAACGGTGTCCTCTGACTCCCTGGAGGAAGGGGACATGGGCATTAGAGGGGGACGCTTCCCTCCGCTCTCAGGACATCCTTGATGGCTATGGGGTAGGAGCAGCCTCTGCCAGTGCCACCAGTACCAGGCAGGAACAACACCAGCCTCCTTCCCCCCCACATCCTGCGTCGGTATTAGATGGGAGCGTACCTGGCTTGCTCAGTTAAAGCTTTTCTTATTACATTGGCTTTAAAAAAGACGCTATTCTGCTGATACCAGACAAATTTGAAGCTTGACAGCTACGCAGAGCTTACCAATAGCAGAGGTGCCCTTGTAGTGCAAATAAATATTCGTTAAAGCTCTCAATTGGCTTCTCCTGTAGCACATAGTCTATGCGATTCCCTCCGTTCAGCCTCCCCACGTTAATGGGGGAGGCCTCCTCCTTCGCTGCTGGGGGGGGCTCTTCTGGCTTTACATCTGGAGGAACGAAGAGGAGTGTGGTTCAGCCACGGGGCACCAGCACACCGGAAAGTGCAGCCCATAGCCATGTCCACCCTTGCCCCATGGACAAGAAGAGGAGGGAGAGGTCACAGCATTTGCAGAGGCTACCATAGGTGCAGCTTGAAGGCAATCCGTTTGCTGAGTGCAGAAGGCAGCAGCAGCAGCTGGCTTTGACACCAGGATGGGTAACAGGCAGCCCCAAGGAGCCTCTCTGGGGGCTGGGGCCGATGCCGCATCCCTCACCCCCCACCGCCCCACGCACCCCACCAACCTGGTGGTGGACCTGTCTGCTTCTCCACGCTGGCCTCGGCCTCGGCCTCCGCCTCCACGTCGGTGCTCCCGGCCTCCACAGCTGGCAGCGGGGCGCGGGTGAAGGACTGCCAGGCCACCCGCAGGGAGCCCAGCAGGTTGTTCTTCAGGTCCACGCTCATGCGCGTCAGCCCTTCTTTCAGCTCTGAAAGGCAGGGGCTCGGCGTCAGGCCCGGGGCTGCAGCTGCAGCCGGCTGGGACGGCGGCCGTGCCCCTTACCTAGGTGCATCCTCTTCCTGCCTTTGTGGTGAGGCAGCAGCATGGGCTCAAACTCCACGTCCGGGACAATCATGGGCTCGATCCTGTACGCCACCGGGTCAAACTGTGCGGAGCAGGAGGGCAGTGAGCAAGGTGTGTGCCGTGCCTCTCGCACAGGAGGGCTGTGGATCTTATACCTACAGGGTGGAAGATGTTGAAGAAGCCTTTGCAGGTGGGCAGGCTGTAGTTGGGGTTGATCCTCTTCACTCCTCGCACTGTGAGAAACATCCCAATGGGAGACCCGAAAGCAAAGAAGATGGTGGGCTTGTAGATCAGCTGAGGGTAGTTTGCCGAGACCTAGGAGAGAGAGATTTGGGTTTGTTGCATGAGGCAGGCTCCATGCTGGTGCTGCAGGTGCTTCGTTGCTCGAGGACAGCGACGAGCTCAGCAGTTACCTGTCCTAAGCCAATGTCCCGGTACTGGCAGTCCCTGCTGTCACTTGTGCCATCGGGGCCATCGCTGTGCCTGGGAGCTGCTGCGCTCCGCTCGCTGACGCTCTGCAGCAACACAAAGGGAACCCTGCAGGGGCAGATCCTGCAGCGAGCTGCACCACAGCCCCTGCGCTGTGAGCTGCCGTCACCCCCACCCCTCCAGAACCAGGTCTGGCAGTGGTCACGGTGAGAAGCTCCTCCTGAGCACTTTCACTGTATTTGAGGGAACGCTATCCTTCCCCGGCACTGAGCACCGCCCTAGTGGGCATCACTTGCTTCGGTCTCTGCCACCACGGACACAGCATCCTGCTCTGGGGTCACCCCTACTGGCTACGAGACAGAGACCCTGTGGGAGGGCAACATTCGTAACGCTAGCTCCAAACATGAGCCCCTGAAAGCTGCCCAAACAGGAACAGCCAGGAATGAGGCGTTCAGGGTGCTCAGGGACCGACACCTCGCGTCCTGTGTACCGTGACGGTAAGTGGTGACGCTGGCCCTTGTCTGAGCAAAGTGACGTGGCCTGGGTGAAGATAAGCCTCCCAGAAGACGTACCTGCCTCTCCTTCTTGGAGCTGATGTAATTGAGGATCTTCATCCTTGGTCCTAAGGGAATTCCCACTTCTTTAAGGTTTTCCTCTGTGCACAAGAACTAGAAAATAAGCGACGCAGCTGTTAGCGCAGGAGCAGAGAGGTGTGCGCAGTTACGTACTTCTGTTCTCTATCATTCTGTTCCTGCTGCACTCAAAAGAGATGTTTCGTGTGCAAGTGACTCAGAACCAGAAAGATGTGCACAGGGTGGGAGGGCCAGGAAGAAAAAAAAAGGGGAAATACAAGAGATGGCAAAAAAAATAAAAAATAACAGCTCCTTACCAGTGCTTCCCCGTCCATTTTCTCCTTCTCAAAAAGATCGCAGTATTCAGACAGCTCCAGCTTCTTCAGAATTTCTTTTAATTCCTCAACGCCTGTGTTGCTTGAAGCTGTCCTGGAGCCCTGTGAATAGAGCCATCAGGGGCTGTGCTTTCTGCTCTTTTATTTTCCTGCATTTTGGACCTTCTCCTCCCCCACCCCAGCACAGCTCTCCACGTGGGTGCTGTGGGAACACCCTGGCTCCCTGCTCAGCCAGCGAGCTCATACCTCTCCGCTCTGCTCGTCCTCCTTGGGAGCAGCCTTCTGGTTCGTCAGGAGATCAAACAGAATTAGTGACCCTAGAAACGAAGCGCAGATGGACAGAGCATCAGCATCTCCTCAGGGAAAAACCCCGAGGCATCTCCCTTCTGGGCAGTACCCTCCCTGCTCCCACGCTATGGGGACACCGTGGTGACAGCCGCTTCCCTGGGACCGCGGGGCAGTTCCTTACCCAAGCTGTGACCCGCGATGGAGACCCCCCCCTTGAAGTGTGGGTTCCTCTGCAGGAAGAGCTGGTACAGGCGGTTCATTTCGGACGCCACCGTGTCCACAATGGTCTGGCAATAGGTGGAGCTGTTGTAGAAGAAAACGTCCAGGATGGTGTCGTTTATGAAGTGACGCAGGCGATTGATGCTTGGCAAAGTGATTCGCTCCAGGTCCCTGCAGGGGCCAAGAAGAGGAGAGGAAACTGCTGTTAGAGGTGCCTGCGAACCCTAGCACATTTCTAAGGCAAAACTTAAGCCTAGGGAAGCACTGCCACCGTCTCAAAGGATGTGATGTTGTAATCCAGATTCCTTAGCGGAGACTAAATCTGGAGCACAGCCTCTGCTCTGACAGAGCACCCAGGAACCTCCCTAGGCAGCGGCGTAAGAGCCTGTCCTTCCTTCCCCAGGAACCCAACCTGCTTTCTCCCCTTCCTAGGGCACTGCAGAGTGGTGTGTAAGTGCTGAAATGGGGTTTTCAGTTTCCAGAGGTCCTATTTAATAAGACGTGGATGCCCATGGTCCCTTCTAATCTTAGCTAAGAAAAGGCAGAAGCTTCTTCCCTCCGGCTGCGTGCTGATCAGATCAGACACCTGCTGCGCTCTGCAAAGCAGGGCTGGGCAGAGGGGTGGGAGGATCTGGCAAGGGGTGGGAGGATCTGGCAAGAGGTGCTCCCTGTCTGTCCTGGTCACAGCACACTCACAGCCCCGAACACTCACGGCTTTCCCTGCATCTGCAGCAGCTGCTACAAAAAGCAGCATTTAGGTGGGAGGAGGCTGGCTGCGGACACTTACACGTCCACCCCGGTGGAGTGGAGGGAGCTGTGCCAGTTCACGGGCAGGAACTCCACGCGGCCGATCTGCTGCTGCTCCTGGGCTTTCTTGAAGTGTGCTTGCAGCATGCTGAGGGAAACGTTCCTGAAGTCGTTCACTGGAAAAAAACCGTGAACTCTTATCAAGAACAACAGGGCTACAGGGCAAGCCTGCTGCATCAACAACACTTAATAAGATAAAAGAAAAGATCATTACCGGGGGAAATCCCACCAGGGTCTTTAATCTGCTGCCTCTACCCTAAGACCTTGAATCTTTAACTACAAGATCAGGGGAAGGCTCTGTGTCCTTACATGCGTGTTTACTGGATTTTGCTGCCCCATCTGTAACAAGCCTCCTTTCCATGTGTGCAGGGCTTTAACACGGCAGCCAAGATAAGGAATTTAGAAGAAAAAATAAACCATTGTGAGGATGCATACGTTAGAAGGGGAATCCTAAGGGAGGAGACGAACTTGAAATTACTGTTCTGAGGAGGGTGAGAGGCTAATTTCAAATGAGCAGCCTTGGAAATAGTTTAATTGGCTGAACGTATAGAATAACAGCCTGCATTAAAGACAGCCTGCTATGAACAGTCTCACCTCCCTTGATTTCTACAAGTTAGGTGATGTTGGGCTTCCAGGCAGTTTCGGTGATGACCTCTCATCAGAACTGAATGTCTGCACAACTAAGAAACAGGTCAGACTGGAGTTCAGTCTGCTTAGTGTCCTGTCTCCGGTACTGATCAGTGGTGGATGTCTAGAGGAGTGCGTGACCACAGCAGTTCTTCCTCTCACACTCCCCTAGCCTCCAGGGATCTGCACTTCAGGGATTTCCTGAGCCGGAAGCAGCATCCCTGGGTTTTGGTCCAAAATCATGCCAGAGGCTGCCAGGTTGGTGTTACACCCAGGGAGATTAACCTGGAGCAATAGACTGAGCAGGTTACTAATTAGTTTAGCAGGTTTAGACAGTTGGAAAATCTGTATCCAGTTTGGGAAGCTCACTATTCTGAGCAGCAGCAGAATGCAATGATGAAAGTGGTTGCCCAAACCTTTCCAGATGGTAGGATTTAATGGATTAGCAAGCATTGTATTCACACTCCCCATTGCAGTCAGCAAATTCAGCTGTGCAGCTTGCCAAGATGAGCGTCAGGATGGTCTGAATGCGCTCTGACAGCGTTTCCCACTGTCCACGCAGAGGAGGGTTTACTTGCTCTGCTAAACGCAGCGTATGGGAGGAGCTCCCCGGCCTGGCTCGCCACCTACCACACTGGACAATGCTTCTGAACCGAATGTCGCACGCTGGGCCGATGCCGTGCACCACGAACACCAGGTGATCGATTTGCAGAGGCTCTCCTGCAGATAAAAAGAAGAGGTCAGGACACAGACCCTGCCAGAGACCACCACGGAAGGAGGAACCAACCCAGTGAAACCACGTGCTCTGCAGGACAGTGCCAGCCTCCCATCCTCATCTCAGTCCAGGTTAAAAAAAAAAGTGAGTTGGCGCCCCGTCTGTACCTTAAGGCAGAGGCACTTCTCGAGTTTCTGAACTGCTTGTCCTGCTGAGTTCTGTCCTGCTGCATTCACCTTCCCACCTGGGATGGGTCCAGATGGAGGGGACAGCACAGGAAGGCGAGGTGGCTCGAGGAGCTTCACCCATGCTGTCACTGTCCACGTTTGGCACAGGGGGAGGGCACGACCCAGAGGACTTGTTGCAGCTGCCCTGTGCACAGCCTCGAGTCACCCAGCCTGAGCACGGCCGAGCCTCAGCGCTCCGGCAGGAGCCTCTCTCTCAAGTAGGCACCAGGAGCAGTTGCATTTTGGTCCCGACTTCCCACACACTTTAGTTTGCATAAGTGCTTTCCCAAAGGCATATGCACATGGAAAACAAAGGTGTTAGATGGGAAAAAACGCCTGTCCTCACCCACAGGACAGGTCATGCAGCCTGACAGCAGCTCAGGGCCCATCCGCAGCTGCAGAGACGGGGAGAACACACGAGCCAGATACCAGCACAGAAGGCTGAGTGGTGAGCTCCGGTGTCCCCAGTGTGGAAGGAAACTCCCTTCAAGAACATACATGCCAAAACCTCAGGAGTAATTTCAGGCACCCCGGCACTCTCAGCAGCTCTGGTTTCAGAGCACCTCTTCCCACGTGTCAGCCTCCTCTTTGCACTGAGGTGCTCTGGGGGCACTAGGAAGGTATCTAAAAACCTTTCATTTCCTTTTGGCACAAAACTTTTAGACGTGCCCCTCATTGATAAGGATTGTGGATGCTTCTGATGGTCTTTTTGAGAAACAGGGTGGAAAACAGCCTCTCTAGCTTTAGTTTGGCGTAAGGGAGGGAGGAGCAAGCTCACCATTGGGGATCTCAACAGCGATGTTTTCTACGCCTCTCTTCACTGTCCGAGGTCGACCTTGTTCTGTAGGAGTTGAGCCCCAATCATCAGAGGTGGCAACCGGGTGGTAGTGCACCATCAGCTGTAAACAACAAGAGCCTGTCATTAAGCTGCAGCGCACGCTGTGGTTAAGCAGAGGAGACATTTCGCTACAATGGCTGATACGTGAGGTATGGAGAGGTTCCGGACCACGCTGTTGTAACCGAGCTGCTATGAGCCCTTTGTGCAGAGTGAGAGGTGCTTGGAGAGAAACGTTACGGTGTGATACACCGCTGGCATCGCCCTCGGCTCTACAGCAGGTAGCAGAGGGGAATGCCGTTTAGACAGAGTTGATTTCTAAGCAGAGGTGGTTAAAAGAAACCGCATAAAAGCAGAATGTAGACAGGCTCCCAAGGGAAGTAAAGGGAGGCACGTGATGGCTTTCCCCCATCGCTGAGGAATGTCCTCGCCAGCCCACAGAGAGATCACTCTCCTCACCTTTGGGTTGTGCAAGATGATGATCTCCCTGCTAGGGGACTCCAGTTTCTTCTTCCACTCATCCAGGGTTACAGCAATCATGTAAGCTTCCTGAGGAAAGGAATGCCCCCATGAGTCAGCTCAGGGTATGCCCACAAATATTCAACCACTTGAGATACTTCCCATCCATTTTAAGGCATCGCTTTGTGAAAGAGGAATGGAAATCAGCTAGGTCGAACTGGGGAAGCAACAGGGTTATCTAAATATCACCTCCTAGGAAGCTTCTGAAACGCCTCCATTTCAATGGCAGCAACAGACTTCCCCATCAGAATCAACTCAGAACTGTGTTTTTGGTACATCGGGATACCGATGACTGTAAATCAGTGCACGTGTCTGCAAAGAGAAGCCCCCAGCCACGAGCAGCATAGACCAGCAGGAGGGTAACGCCACACAGCGTTCGGCAGGTCGCTGTGACAATAAATACTCTTACATTTACAACTCCTTTGGGCTTGGCGAAACTGAGCGTAGTGAGGATGATTCTCGCAGGGAGAATCAAATGGCAGAAGGTGTAACAGGCAGGGTCAGGAGGAAAAACAACAACAAAGATGCTAGGGAGAGGCTGCGAGCCAGGCCCGAGCTGCATGGCTCGCGGAGACCAACCGGGCTCTTGAGGAGAAAGATGCAGGATGCTGCTGGGTGGGGGCAGGAGGAAGGGGAGGCCGCCTAGCTACAGCAGGCCGGAACGGAGACAGTGGCAGTATTTACAGTTATGTTAATCAGATGTGAAAAAGTCATGCCAAAGCCTCTTTTGAGTTCATGTCCTCAGGCGTGACTGCGGTGCCAGTAGCCCCATATGGAGTTTGGGACGTCAGGGCCAGTGTTGGACAATCAGAGGGCAAGATGGATGCTATCGGGGAAGGTGTTTACCTCCAGTTCCTCACTGAAGGTCTCCGAGTAGGGAATGTACTTGTTGTCCTTGTCTCCCTTGTAAAACCAGGTGCAGCGACGCACCTCGGAGACCTCCTCCTCCCAGTACACTGCGACGCGCTGCCTCTGCTTCAGGTGAACGTCGTACCTACCCCCCGACGTTGGGACAACCACGTCTTCTTTCTCTCTTCCTGCAGGAACCAAAGCCCGAAATTACTGACAAGAGGACCACAAAGGCACCCTACCAGAAAGCTGTGTACTGCGCACCATCAGAGGGCTGAGACCGGAGCACCTTCTGTGGGCAGCATGCGAACACCACGAACGAGCAGCGGTAAACACCCATGTTCTCTGTACTCGAGCGCAGGGAACGGTGTCGGAGAGCATCCGAGGAGGGAGATGCCCCAGGTCAGACATCCCCAGGGGCTGAAGGTGAGCTGAAAGCACTGAGCTACCAGCAGCTGTTGGCAGCACAAGGGCCTTGTCCCGAGCGGTGCCAGGCACCGCTGCCTGCCCGCAGTGTCCGCGTGAAGACATCTCCCCACTGACATCTGTGCTGTCCCATCCCCGAGGGAAGGGCGCTTCACACCGTGATTCTAAATAATTTCGAGCACGTGTCCACCAAACGAGGTCGGAGCACACGCTGCACCCAGCCGGCCCGGCTCGAGGTGCAGGCGTGCTGCCAGCGCGGTCCCCGCTGCCCATTCCCCAGGGGCAGTTCTGCATCCCCGGCCTAGGCTCTCCCCTTATGCCCAGCCCGCACCCCAGGTTCCTGCCGCCCTCCCGGAGCCGGGCTAAGGCCGGTTGGAGCCCGGTACCCCCTGTGCCGTACCTGCACCGTGCGCCTCCTCCAGCCTCGCCGAGTCCTGCGCGCTGAAGGGCACCCAGCGCTCCCGGGGCTCGCCGGCCTTGCGGTAGAACCAGTGCGGGGCCACCGCCTCGTAGCGGGGCTCGGCGGGGCCGGGGGCCGCCGCCGGCGGCTGCTCCGGGGGCTGCTCCCGGCCGGCCATGGGTGGCGCTGGGACCGGGCACCGGGAGCCGCGGCGGAACCGGGCAGCGGGCTCGGCTCGGCCGCGTGTGGACGGGGCCGAACGGCGCGGGCCGGGCCCGGCTGCTGTCGCCCCCCGCCGCCCCCGTTACCGAGGCGGCTCCTC
>CM021752.1:4852681-4899285 GCA_011075105.1 Heteronetta atricapilla | reverse complement strand
GCCCGGGGCGGCGCTCCCCGGCCGGCTCCGCCCGCCGCGACGCTGCCGGGCCCCCGGGACGGGGCTGGGGCTGGGGTCGGCACCGCAAACGCCCCCCCCCGGCTCGGCGGGCCCGGCCGCGCCGCAGCCCGGTACCTGGTGCCCGGTGGGCCCTGCGCCGCGGGACCCGCGTGGGGCCTGTGCGGGGCCCCCCTGCCCCGCGGGACCGCTCACGGGAACCCCCCTTAGCGGAGGGGGGTGCGGGTGTGAGGGGCTCGGTGCCTGGGGAGAGGCTCGGTTCCTACAGAGCCCAGCCTCGCGGAGCACAGAGCAGTGCTTGTGGTCAGATCCCGCAGTGGGGTGGGTGCTGTGGGATCAGGCAGCGGCCAGGAACGCTGGTTGTGGGTACCGGGACACCCACAGCTCCAGCACGGCCCCTTGCCAGCAGCACAGGACAGCCACAAGTGCTCAGACCCTCAAAGCCACGCTGCCCGACTGCCGCAGCGTGCCCGGCCCCTCGGGGAGCAGCCTGGGCCCTGCTCCGAGGGGCTGGAAGGCATCGGGAACCCCGCAGGTACGGCAGCAGGTTTCTGCAGGCTGCAGGTGTGCCCTGATCCCACCGCTGTCCCCCGTTCGGCAGGGCATCAGGGAGAACAAGGCAGCCCCGTCTGTCCCAGGGACACGCGGGCTGGAAGCGTAATCCAGAGTCGCGTCTTCTCAGAGCTGCTCTGACAACCAGCCCTGCCAAACGACAACCTGCCATGTCAGCCCGCTTTTCAGTTTTATTTCATGTGGTTTTAAATAGGGGCTTACATAATCCCCTGCCAAGTCCTTCCCATATGCGGGGACTCCGGAAGAGGAAATATCGTGAAGGAATGTGTTACCTTGATGCGTTCGGCACCAAAAACACCTCCCCTCCTCCAGACTTTGCTCGTATGCCACGCACATACCTACAGGTTTTCTTATGACTAGATAAAGTTATCATTCCTACCACACCTCCGCAGCAGGAAACCTTTGCACCAGTCCACAGAGCACTGGTGATGCAGCAGCTGCGTGTACGATTTTTCCTCCTCTCCTGGCTGACTGCATTGCAGTGCTAGGGAGGTTGCAAGATAACCAGGCTCGCTCCACGTGCCTCCTTGCACAGGTGGAACTGACCTGCCTCTTCTGTCTGGCAACCAGCAGGGAGAGACGTGAGTAGGAGAGCAAACAGGATGCAGTAAACACAACAGCTTTGTTATAGATGCAAATCTGGCTGCTGGAAGTGAAACGAATGTGGCAAACAAAGTTCCAGCCAGCTCCAGGGATGCCGGGCTGGCTGAATCTGGCCGATAGCGTCTTCCCTGCACGAACCTTCAGGCAGACTTGCTGCAGCGCTTCTGCTGGTAACGCCGTGCCCTCCAAAACGCAGCAGCGCTGACACATCCGCCGCCTGTTCGTGGCCACGTTACTCCGGTGGCAGTGGCAGAGCGAGCTGCGAAAGCTCATCGGTAGCAGGGGGAGACCTCCCTAGGGCTGGCGGCCACGTTTTGCCTACAACAAGGACGTGTTCGGGGTTAAGGTGAGGCTGCAGTTCTGCCCGTTCCTCTCGGTGTGTTTTGCAGGGGCTGGTTCAGCAAGGCGGGGGCAGGCCCTGCTGTGAGGGGCTGGGTGCAGGCAGGCTGCGCGTGCCCTTGCAGCCGTCTGTGCCATACAAAGCACCGATGCAAGAACTGGGTGACTTCACTTTCTTTCCTCTTTGCTGAAGTGTGATTAAACATACAACCTCTTGCAAGAACAGATTCCAGACCCTGGCTGGATCCTGCTCGGACGGAATCCAAACCTTTATTTCGACATCCACGGCAATGAAATAGAAAACCAATGTGGTAATGGGGAGAAACGAGCTCTTTGGTAACTCCCTGGAGAGCACCGGCACCGTGCGGCCTTGGCCGGGACGTGGAGCAGAACCTGGGAGGGCAGAATTGAGAAGCAGCAGGGTGAGGTGGCCACGCTGAAGCCAGAGGAGCTGCTGTGCCCCGCACCGGGGGCGGCCTTCGTTAGGGCCAGCTCCATTCCCTGCCGGCAGACGGTTGTTTTCTCCCCTCCGAAGTGCCCCGAGCAGGACGGACAGAGGCAGCAGAGGCTGTTCTTCATCGTCCTGCCCTCCCACCTGCATCGCTCGTGCTCTCCTTCCAAGCTTTCTTCCCTGCAGGAGGGCAGGGCTCTGCTGCAGCCCTTGCCTGGAGCAGCGTGCAGCTCGTCCTGCTCCGCCAGCTCTCCCGGTGGCTCACCCGGGTGTCCTCAATTGCCAGGAAAGCTCTGTGGGCCGTGCTGGAGAGGGATTTCCAAAACCTGACCTTTGCTCAGGGGATCTGCTCTTCCTACAGCTATCCATGTCAACACACATCAGCGTATTGGAGCTGTTAACAAGGACTAAAGGCGAGCAAGCTGCTGCAGAGCATCAACAAGGAGCAGCCTTTGGGGCTGTCGGTGATGTGCAAGCACTTCTTGGAGGCAAAGCCCCATCCTCGCTGCTGCGGAGCACTTCTGTGTCAGCCTCCCACCTCGCTACCTTGCAGGCTGTGCCTCTCGGTTCAAGTTCTGCCGTGAATCTCACTGCTAGGGCAGGGTGGGAACTCACCCCCGTGCAGCTCCTGGTTGGCCACCTCTGATCTAATAACTCCGGCACGCTGCGTGACGATGTCGTTGCCCCTGTTCCCTTTCAGGAAACTAAATAAAGTTACTGCTGTGCCAAGCTAATTCAGCGAGCCTGCAGCAGCCTCTTGGGAAAGACTTTGGGACATTAGAGGCAGCGTTTAACAAGACTTTCAGCCATAAGATGAAACGATAAGGGTAATGGCACCGCAGCGCTGCTCTTCGTTCCTCTGGGGGTGGTGTGGAAATCATCCCTACCACAAACAATCTCACAAAAAGAAACGCACACCAAAAGCACGGATTAATGCCTGGAGAAGCTGCAGACGCTGCTGCCTTTAGCAGGGAAGAAGCGGGGCATTCACTGGGGCTGGGCCCTTGCTTTCTGCACGCAGCCACCAGCCAGCACCCCGTCCTCGGTACCGCCACGGGGCATCACTCTGCTGAGCGTGGGCTGCTTGCTCTCCCTGCAGAACCTCACGTTTCACGCTGAAGCACAGATGGCTTGGCCTGGCTGCCCTCTGCCTGACAAGAGGACGGAACAAAATAGCCGTCAGGCATTTATCAGTCCCAGGACATTCGGCTTTTCCTGGCTTACCTCCGACCGGGCCATTTCTGTGGGCTGACCACCACATGTGATCCCAGACGCATCCAAAGAGCTGCAAAGGTCAGTCCCGTGCGCGCAGCCCGCTCCGTCACTGACGTGGCATCTGCCGAGCTCCCTGGGGACGGCAGCTGGCCGCCAGCCTGCGGAGCACAAGGTCGGGGCTCCTGGCCTCAGGCAGGCTGAGTTCCCTTCCTAATCCCTTCTGGAACACGGCCACCACTCCTGGAACAAGGTGAGGGCTCCTGGAGCCTCTGCCTGGGAGCAGATGGGGGCCCCCTAACCCCAACACCCCCCTGAACAAGCGCCCTCAGTGCTGCCGATGAGCTGCATTCATCCCTAACCTTCAGCTGCTGAGGCAACCCGGCTGGTATTTTGGTCAGAGGCAGGTCTCAGTTCCGCAATCGTGCACGCGACTTCCCTTTAACAGAAGAGACTTTAAGAGATCGTAATTACAAAACAACATTTAAAAGTTGTCAGGGTTTATTATCTCGTTACACACAGTAATGATTCACTTAACGTGGTGTAACCGGAAGGTTAGTGGCAGGCTGAGCTCTTCCCTTCCCTCCGTACTGAACGGTGCCACCGAGCAGGGGTTTGCAGTGGAATACAGAGCAGTACGTGAAGGGACTTCACAATTAAAAAGTGGATTTTTACCCGAGTGACCTGGAAAGCATTCCTATGTATGCATCCCTCTGTCCAGGGCTGCCCTGCTACGACTTCTGACCGTGCCCGTCTTTTCCAGCGGCAGAACTCAGAGGGCTCCAGGTTGTGCTCCCGCATCCACACAAGACATCACGGACAGCTCCTCACGACAGAAGTGACGGCGTGACGCGACCTTCGCTTGTGCTGCTGCGCTGACCGGGCTGCCAGCAGGGTCACGTCCTGCAGCTCGGCGCTGCGGCTGCTTGGGTGCACTACAAACAAGCAGGACCCCCGACGACACGCACCAGCTTTTATGGCAAGGAATCTGAAGCTGAAAATACACGCAGTGATTGGCAAGCCTGGGGTGTCTGTTCATGGCTGCACGTCGCAATGCCTTCGTGGCAAACTCTGGCAGGTATTCCAGCTGTCTCCAGAGCTGTGGCTCCAGGCGGTGCCTGTGGACTGGGCCTGGCCTGGGGAGCTTTGCTCTGTGCGGAGATTTTCTGCTGGTTGAGGAAGAGGATGCAGACCCCCGGGGACCTTTGCAGTGGTAGGTACCTCAGGTGGTGCTGCTTTTCCAAAGCCTGGGACAAACGATTCATTTTGCTGCTTCCATCTTCTCTTAATTTGTCCATTGCCAAGTTATCTGCTGGGGCTGGGCTTTTCTGTGGCTTTGTTTTCTTTTAAATCAGGGCTTATTGCTTTTCATTGTCAATAGTGCTTAGCAGAAAGAGCTGACATTTAGCAGAACTAAAACTCTTTGGAACCTCAACAACAGGCTGCGTGTTGTGGCTGACAGGCTTTCACAATCCCTTTCTTTCCAGTATTTCCAGAATGGCCTGAATTCTGTGGACAGCTTCTTTCCTGGCCTGCCGAACGCTGTCCTGGCCACCAGTCTCAATGGAATCCAGTTCTAACAGCAGCTTGGTCAACATCTCCTCCAGAAGCCGGTAGGATTTATCTGTCTTTTTCCCTACAAACTCATCCACCTCTTGCTCCAGCTGCACGGCCGCCCTGGTGATGTGCAGGATTCTCTGAATCTCTGGCTGGGTGGCTGCAGCATTCACTGCACCCTGGTCACTGGCTCTGAAGCCTGCCTCCTGGTTCCCTGCCAAAAGCTTCCGAGTCGCAGTGTCGTACATCTGGGGCTGTGCACAGTACTGCACCTTGGGGTTGGAGGGGGGCGGCGTGGCGCCGAACGGAGCGGGAGCCTTGTGGTCATTCGTTGTCCCAGACTGCAGGTGATTGACATCGGAGTAGTAGCTGTGTTGGTTTGCACTTGGCTCGGCTTTGTCATAAGCAGTTTCCTATAATCGGGGGAAAAAAAATAAATTTAAGAAAATCTTTAAGCGTATTTCCCTTCGTGCCAGGTTTTTGGTTTCTCACCTTGCTCCAGAAAGGCAGGCAGCGTGCCCGAGGGGCTGGAAGCAGCCCACTGCGACTGCTGTGAGGTGAGCACGCCCAGGGTAGGGCAGAACTGCCTGGTGTTACCGGGGGCCTGGGCGGCATCACGCACAGCACGCCTCGTCCCAGCAGCCTGGAACGCGGCAAGAGGAAGGCACGCGCCCAGAAGGAAGGGGACGAGTCACTGAGCCCTCGTTACACCCAGAGGGGAAATGCTGAATGCATGTCAGCACGGTCCCACCCGGACATACCAGAGAAGATCCTTCTCTCCAGGTCGGAAGGGCTGAAGTGCTCCCGGACACCAGCCCCGATCCCCCCCAGGGCTGCGGCTGCACGCGCCAGCCCCTGGAGGGTCACTTCGCTCTTGGCCAAACCCAGAGGAATCAGAGATGACAGACCCCACCAGATGCATCCTTTCCATAGATTTTCTGCTTAAAAGATTTCTTAGCAGAGGAAGACTGTGCAAAAAGCACTTGCAGAGGAACACTGGAGTCTGCAAGCTGACCCAGGGGGTAGCCCCCGCTCTTCGCCGGCTGTTAGCTGCGCCTGACACCGTTAGCTGCGCCAGAGGGAAGCGTGAGATGAGATCTGACCCACTTCAAGGCCTGCCCCCAGAGACCTGTTGTCTTCGGTACTTTCTGGAATTACAGCCGTGGACTTTGATACACAAACAGGAGATGGTGCCGGCAGCACTCAGGAGAACTGCCGCTTTGTTGCTACCTGTGCTTCTACACGGAAGCCAGCTGTGCTCGGAGAAAGGCTCAGCCTGGGGGGCAGGGGCAGGTTTTGGGGCAGGCAGCGGGATCTGAGGGGTCCGACCACAACCAGCACCCAGCGTGAGCGGGGCGATCGAAGCATCACCCGTACCTTGGAGTCCCGGGCGGGAGGGTAGGACGCGGCCCCGCTGCCGCTCCAGGCAGGGTGCGGGTCGGTGACAAAGGGGCTCCCGTGTGCCGAGGCCGCGGGCCAGGCGTACCGCGGCTGCATCCCGTAGACGGCGGAGGGAGCCCACGCGTCCTCCTGGGGCCTGGGCTGCGGCCCCTGCGGGGTGGCCCCGAGGTGGTTGTCTCCGTACGGGTACTGCGGGACCGGCATCCCCGGGGTCTGCAGGAGGAGGGGGACAGGCGTTACCCCGAGTCACTCCCGCTGCCAGCAGCCACGTGCTCGGCCCCACCGCACCTCTGGAGAGCCGCAGCGTCGGGATTGCCGCCTGCTTTCTGCTCTAGGTTTGGGTGAATGGGGAAAGGGGCGGTTACAGGTACTTATAGGGACGAGCAGGGCAAGCTGTTGAGGACATAAAAGCCATTTAGGACCCAAAGTCCCATCAGAGGGGGCACTGGGGGCCTTCCCTTCCCGGCGCTGGGGCCCCACCAGACTTCTTGCCTACCCAAGAGCTCGAAGCCGCGCTCAGGGCTGCCCTCTTACCTGCGGGGGGGAGTACCCGGGGACCTGCTGCCGCCGGAGCGAGGACCCTTCCAGGCAGTCCGGAGTGCCGTAGCCCCAGGGAGGAGCAGGTGACGGAGGCCGGTACATGCCCGTGGTCTCCGCGGGGTAGGGGCTCCGGGCAGGCCCGGAGGAGTAGTAACCTCGAGTCTGCGGCAGGCCGGCGTAGTGCGGGGCGGCCGGAGGGTACGGGGCGCTGTAGGCTCCGTTTGTGTACGGGGAATCCATGCCCTGGGAAGGAGGAAAGGGGAGAAGCAGAGGAAAGCTCGGCTGCAGCACCGCGAGGAGCTGCTAGGAGGCTCGGCTAAGCCAGTGCAGTCCGTGACTGAAACTGGTGGGGGAACAACACTCCGGGAAAGTTCGTTTCCGCTTCCAGTCCGCAAACAGCAACGCCGCGAGCCGACTAGCTCTACCAGTTCCTGAGCCTGAGGAGCAGGGCACGCGGGGCTGCAGTCACCGCTGCACCCGCAGGGACTGGGCCGTGGCGGTGTTGGTACCGGAGGGCTGCGCGCCCGGAGCGTCCGCCGTAACTCAGTCGGGCACTGCCAAGCGATCAGCGTGTGCCCGGCCTGAGCTGCCCCTAGCCAGGGACAGCCGGGGCTTCAGGAGCTCCCTGGCGGCTCCGGGCAAGAAACCTTTTGCCTGTCCCGTGGAGGGGAGGCCGTGCCCCTGCTCCTGCAGCAGGGCCGGCTCCCACCACTGGTCCCACGGATCAGCACAGCCCGAACCCCCCCGGTGCGGGAGAGCCTCGCTCCTCGCACCGCGGTTACGCAACGGCCCCTGCACGACCGCAGCTTCAAGAGGCTGCGCTGCAACGGAACGGAGCCCGGGGAAGTCACGGCACCGGGGCACCAGGGAACGTGCCGGCCGCTGCCTGCCCTCTGCCGGGGACGGGCCCCGCAGCCCCGGCTCCTGCCCCGAGCAGCTCCCGGCCCGGGGGCGCGGGGCTCGGCCAGGCGGGCCTGGGGAGCGGAGGCGCGGCGGGAGCCTCGGGCCCTGGGCAGCGGGGCGCGGCCCGGTAACGGGGGGCGCGGCCCGGTAAGGCTCTGATTCCCCGCCGGATGTGCCGGAGGCAGCGGGCGGCTCCTCCTGCGCGGAGCTGCCCCCCCGGCCGTGCCCCGTTCCTTCCCGGGACAGCCGCCGTGAGCCCGGCCCGGTGGCGCCGAGCCCCGCGGGGACCCCCGGCAGCACCGCAGCGGGGCCGGGGGCGGCCGTGGGGGCCCGTCCGTGCCGTGCCCCCGGGGCGGGTCCCGCGGGGTCCTTGGGGCTGGCACCGCCCGGACCGGCCCCGAGCACCGGCGGCGCCCCGGGGGCAGCGGGAACCGGGCCGGGACCCCCCGATCCCCCCCCGATCCCCCCCGCCCCGGGACCCCCAGTCCCGGGACCCCCCGCCCCGCCCCCCGGCCCCCTGCCTGGCCCCGCCCCCCTGGTCCCGGCCCCGCCCCCCCCGTACCTGCCCCGCCGGCGGCCCCGGGGCCCAGGGCGCGGCGCTACCGCGGGGCTCCATGACCGCCGCCCGGCCCCGCCCCGCCCCGCGGCTCAGCCAATGAGAGGCGGCGCCCCCGCGGCTCATCCAATGGGCGGCCTCCCCGCGCGCAGGGCTCGGCGCGGTTCTTAAAGGCGCAGCGCCCCTGCTCGGCGCCGCCCCCCCTCTCCCCGCCGCGGGGCGGTTCCGGGGCGGTCCCCGCGGCGCATGGCGGCGCTTCCGCTCGGCGCGGCGGCACCGGCACCATGAACTACATGCCGGGCACGGCCAGCCTCATCCAGGACATCGACAGTGAGTGCCGCCCGGGAGCGGGCACCGGGCACCGGGGCGGGAGGCCCCCGGGTGACCCCCCCGGTGCCCCCCGCCCCCGGTGTCCCCGTCCCCGGCGGTGGCTGCCCCCCTTCCCCCGTAGGCACCGCGCCCCGTGGGGGTGGTCGGGTCCCCCAGCCCCAGCTCCCCGGGGGGGGTCTCGTCCCCGGGTACCGGGCACCGACCCCCGCCGTGCCCGGTTCCCCCCCCGCCCTCCCCCCCGGTGCCGGGGCGCCGCCTGACGCCCGTTTCCCGCAGAGAAGCACCTGGTGCTGCTGCGCGACGGCCGGACGCTCATCGGGTTCCTGCGCAGCATCGACCAGTTCGGTACGGGGGGGACACGGGGGGGGGGGGGGGGGGGGGCGGGCCCCGGGGGGGGGGGCACCCGGTCTCCTCGTCCCCGGGTTCACCGGACCCGGCCGGGGCCGCCCGCCGCAGGGCCGCCCCTTCCTTCCCTGGCAGGCTGCACGACCCCCGGCTGCTGGGGCTTTGGGGGGCTCCCCGTAACGGGCAGTTCCTGTTATCCCTGCCTGTGCCCGGTTCTGCTGCTCCGGCCTCTCCTTCGGGGAAGGCGGCGTCCGAGGAGGGGCCCCTGCCAAGCAGGGACGGGGACACCACGGGGACACCACGGCCGTGCCGTGGGCAAACGCCCCCGGCCTCCCCCGGCACCTGGGCAGGGGCTGCTCCCATGGCGTGATCCGGCCACGGAGCCCAGGGTTCGGTGCCCGGGGCTGCTTTTTTCAGCCGGAAAACGGGGTGCAAAATGGGTTTCTTTCTCTCAATCGCTGCAGCGAACTTGGTGTTGCACCAGACCGTGGAGCGTATCCACGTAGGCAAGAAGTATGGGGACATCCCTCGAGGCATCTTCGTCGTGAGAGGCGAGAACGTCGTCCTGCTGGGGGAAATTGTAAGTAATAAGCAAGTGGCTCCGTCTGCCCGGCCGGCTGCTGCTGCTGGCCGGGGACAGCAGCTCCGGGACCAAACCCCGGGCGGTGTTTGTGGCTGGAGGGATCCCACGGCCGAGCTCCATCTGCCTGCTGCCACGGTGCCGCCATCCCCAGAGCAGCCCCAGCTCTCCGGGGTGCTGGAGAGGGGCCTTGTGTGCGCCATCCCTGGGGTGATTTGTGGGGTGACAAGGGGTGGGTGGAGGTGTGGGGGGCCCTGGCCCATGTGTGGCATTGCGTCTGGCTGCAGTGGTCACCTCCCTGCTGGCTCTGAAATGAGGGGTGCCCCGAGAGGTGCTGGGGGGAGCTGGCTGCTCTCGTGTTTGCCATCGCTTTGTCTGCGTTGTGCTCGGCTGCTCCCCAGGACCCCCTCCCGAGATGCCTGTCTCCGGGTGTCCCCCAGCTGCAGGCACTTGGTGTCGCTGGGGGTGGTTCCCTGCAGCCCCCATCCCGGTGGTGCCTCCAGCACCTGCTTGGCTCTGCCTTCAGACCTGCCAAGGACGCGTAGGGGCTGCCCCAACTTCACCCCCTCCAGGCACATCAGGGGCTCGCCTGGAGGTGACTTTTCCCATCAAATCGGTGACCGGGAGCCAGCAGGGGACTGAGAGGGACCCACTGCGGAGCTCTCCCCGGGCTTGGGAGGCAAACCCTGCCGTGACTGCTCGCCCCAGGGACTGTCCTGCTCCAGGGACTTGGGCACGACATGGAGCAAGCCGTCCTCACAGCAGCACCCACGCTCCCAGGAGCGCAGAGCCCGGTGCCCGCAGGGAGTGCTCGGTGTCACCAGGCACAGGGGGCGGTCGGTGCCGGGGTCCTGCCAGCGGTGCCGACCCGGCTGTTTTGTGTTGCAGGACCTGGAGAAGGAGAGCGACACGCCGCTGCAGCAGGTCTCCATCGAGGAGATCCTGGAGGAGCAGCGGCTGGAGCTGCAGGCCAAGCAGGAGTCGGAGAAGCTGAAGGTGCAGGCGCTGAAGGAGCGGGGCCTCTCGGTGCCGCGGGCGGACACCCTGGATGAGTACTAGCGGTGCCGCCACGGACACGTCCCCCGCGGCGGGGCAGGGGTGCTGTCTGCCCACGTGCTGACAGAGCTCCCCGGGAAGGCCGCCTTTATCTCACGATTGTGTTTTCTGTGGCGCAGACGACTAAAAAATCATGGTTTCGGTTCCTCCGTGTGGAAAAGGAGGAGCCGTGGCGTTGGGCTGCCCGTTGAGGTAACGAATGCTCTGGTGAGCGAGAGTTTTTGTTCCGAGGCAAATCCCTTGGGTCTTTTTGTTTGCTTTTTCCTCATGTGACTCTGGGCAAGAGTTCCCCTTGACGTGTAAATAAATCCTTGATCTCAACAGCAGCGGTTTGGGCTGTGCTTGGGATTTGGTGCATTCCTCGATTTTTTTGGATGCTGGCACACGAGACCTGCCCTGTGCTGACCTCGAGGGGGGTCCCCACCCCATGGGGTACCGGGGCAGTGAGGGGACCCCTGCTCCTGCTGCGTTGGAAGCTCCAGGTGAGACCCCCGGGGGCAGCAGCCCCGCACCCTGAGGGCTCTGCCCCTGCTCCCCAGCTGTGGCTCCTTCCCAGCAGGTGCTGTTAATTACCTGCTAATTCCCTGCTAAGGGCAGAGCTGCCTCACCTGGGCTGCCCCAGCCCCCAGCACCATCCCACCACCATCAGTCCCTCTTCCTCCTGAGGTATCTCCACAATTCAGTGCTTTGGTGAAGCTGGCACGGCTCGGGCAGGTTGGAGACATGCAGGTTGAGCTGATTCGGGTGCTTTTGGGTGCCTGGGGGTAAGGCAGTGCCCTCCCCACGCCCGCTGGCAGCGGCAGATTTTGGGCAGCAGCCGCGTGCTCTGCTTTGTGCAGGCAGGGAGAAGCAAAGCTGGGGGGCAAGGGGAGCAGCTTCGTTCCCCCTGGGAGGACGAAGTGCTCTGTGGGGAAGGTGCCTGCGTCGGCTGCTGGCGGGGGGGACCTGGGGGAGCAGATTTCTCCTAAATCAGCCACTTCCTTCCCCAGGGGTGCGAGTGCTGGCACAAAGGGGTCTGGCTGGAAAGGCAAACAGCCGCCCCCCATGGTGCCGGTGCGGACCCATCCCGGGCAGGCCGTTCGCAGCCGGCCGGTGCTGGTGCCGAGGCAGCGGCCGTGCTCTGAGGGCTGCAGGGGGAGCCGTGGGAGCTCGGCGCGAGGAAAGGCGCAAAGGCGGAAACGCGAGGGCTGGGTGAAAAGAAAACAAAACCGGAGGCGGCTGCCGGGGCTCCCCGAGCTCGGCGCGGGGACGGGACCGGCCGCTGCACCAGCCCCGGCCCCCCCGTTCAGTGCTGCGGCTGCCGGGGGGGTCGCGTTGCCCGGGGGGAGGGGGGGGGGTTAGGGCAGAGGGGGCGAGGGCAGCCGCAGCCCCTGGGGGGGTCCCCGGGTTGCGGCGGGGCCCCGGTGCCGGGAGGAGCCGCGGTGCCGGGGGGTCCCGGGGGGGCGGCGCTGCCCTTACATAAGGCGTGACGCCAAGGGGCGGCCCGTGACGTCACGGCCGTGACGCAGCCCGGGGGCGGCGGGAGGCGCCCGGCCCGCCCCGCGCCGCCGGGGCCGGGGCTGGAGCTCGGGGGCTCCGCCGCCCCCTGCCGCCCCCCGCCGCGCCATGGAGCTGGAGAACATCGTGGCCAACACCGTGCTGCTGAAGGCCCGCGAAGGTAGTGAGGGGCGGGCCCGGCCCCCTCCGTGTCCCCCTCGGTCCTCCCGGTCCCCGTCCCGGCCCCCTCGGGTCCCCCCCGCCCCGGTCCAGCCCCTCGGCTCGGCTCCGCTCCGGGCGGGGGGAGGCGGCGGGGCCAGGGGCGCGTCCCGGCGCCCCCGGGCGGGACGGTGGCGGGGGGAGCCCCGGGGCGCGTCCGTGTGTCCGGCCGTGTGTGTCCGTGTGTCCGGCCGTCTGTCCTACCGGCCCTGCAGCTCCCGGCGCAGGGGCTCTTGGAGCGGTCCGGTGCCCCCGCCGCTTCTTCCCGGCCCCCCCCGGGCTCAGGGCCGTCGGTCCGTCCGTTGGTCGGGCCGGGCCGGCAGGGCGCGCAGCGGGCGGCGGGTGCCCGAACCCCCCCCGCCCGGGCCGGGGGAGCTGCGCAGCCCCCGGCCGCTTTTGGGTCCCTTTGGGTGGCGGCCCCAAACCTGGGGGGCGAGGACCGGGGCCGGGCCGTACCGGGCTCGGCCCCCGGGGCGCACAAGCGCCGCCGCCGCCCTGGCTCGGCGCAGCCCGGTCCCGTCGGGTCGCGGGGGGGGGGACCGAGGGCTGCGCTCGGCGAGGCGGCGCCAGCGGCCCCGGGGGGCGGCTGCGAGCGGGGCTCGGCCCCTCGGGAGCGCCCCGGGTTCACGTCGGGGAAAACGGCGGTGAAAGGCGCCGGGAGCGGCTCCAGCGCGGCGCCGGGCGCTCCCACGGTGCTCGGGGCGGGGGGGCTGCAAGGGGACATGGGGCCCGTGCGCCCCGGGGCTGGAGGGTGCTGGGGTCCCCCTGCCCCGCGCCTCCCCGTGCCCCGGCGGTTTTCATCCCGGCAGTGATCGGTGGAATTGCTCCGTCCTCTGAGTGGGTGCTGCTGGGGAGGGGGCTCGGCGGGCTGGGGGCTGCGGATGGGCACAGGGAGCAGCAGCAGGGTGGGCTGCGGCCCTGGGGGCATCTCTGCACCTCCAGAGGGACAGGGACGGCTGGACCTGCCCCGGCCACGCCGTGCTGTAGGTTTGGGTTGGCCTCGTGGCCCTCCTGCCCCACCGAGCAGAGCCGAAGTCCCCGGAGGCTCCCAACACCAGGAGGAGTTCCTCTGAACCGCAGGCTTGGCCGCCCGCGGAAGTGCCCGGGGTAAATAACCGAGGAGTTTGTAAGCAGCGAGGAGATAACAGAGCAGTGAGTAACTCTTTATGGCTCGCCCCGAGCCGGCGACGTCCTGCGTGCGGAGTCCCTTGGAGGAGGAGGTCGCTGCCAAAACGCAGAGGAGCAGCGACCCGGGAGGCTGCTCCTGGGGGTGCCGGGCAGAGGGGTGCCTGTGGCAGGACCCCGATCCCTTGGGGCTGCTCTGGCAGGGGCTGAGAGCAGCGGGGCTGTGAGCACGGGGCCGGCTGGGGCTTTCCCTGCCGGCAGCTTTGTTGGCGTAACACACCTCCCCGTGCGTATGCCTCGCCATGTGGTACGTGGGCTCCTTTCCGCAAGGGAACAGTTTTATTTTGCTTTCGACAGCTTTTCAGATTGCAGAGGTCAGCTTGGCAGCAGGGAGGCTCCTTGTGGGGTTTCTCGTGTGCCCGGTGCTGGTTTCTGCTCTTACCTCCACTGACAGCCGAGGAGGTCCCCACTGGGGCCGGGCACCTCTGCCCCGGGACGTCCCCGCTGAGCGGGATGTGGGGTGCTCCGGGGCTGCCTCGCCACCTGCCCGGCTGCTCCCCGGCCGGATCCTGCAGGCGTGCAGGGCCGATTGCAGCCCCTTTGGGCTGTTTGCTGGGGTGGCTGTGCCCCGGTGCCGTTCTGTCACTGTGGCTGTGGTTGTGTTGGATGTGGGGCTCTCCACGTGCGCCCTGGCCGTGGCCCCCTCCTGGGGCCACCTGGCTGGATGCAGTCTGGGGTGCGCACCGGCAGCTGTGCACCGTGCCGCCTTTCCCATTCAAAATGCACCCAAAACACGCAGAATAACATAACTTTCTTACGAGTGGAGGCAGCCACGTTCTGCCCAGTTCTTACAGCACTTGTCTCCCCTCCTGGCCCTGGCTTCCCCCCGCAGAGCAGGGGGACACCGCGGGGATGCGCTGGGTGCGCGGCGGCGGCTGCCCGCTTCCCGCTGGCTGATGCGGGGCGATTCCTGCTGGAGGAAGCACGCTGATTACGGCAGGAAGCTCTGCCCGGCCGCCTCCCCGGGGCCGCCGAAACGCCGGAGCCCAGCGCAGCGGCGTCCCGCGGGCTCGCCTCGGCGTCACCGGGGCGGGCGGCGCTGGCCGGCCACCAGCTCGGAGCCGTGCTGATGTCAGGTCCCTGCAAGGATGACTTCACGCGCCAAGTATCTGCCCGGGAGGAGCGGCTGCAGCGGGGCCGTGCCGCTGCCCCCTCCTCGTCCCCGTCCCCACTGGGGACAGAGCGTGAGCTGGCTGGGCGCTCCAGGCCCCGCACGCAGCCCAGTCGGCGCGGTGGGGAGAGAAGGAAACCAGATGTTTACGGCAGGGAGCCCGCGCGGGACGCGGCATTGTTCAGGGAGGAAGCCTGCGCCCCTCCGGGCCCTGCCCGCCCCACCGAGGTGGGCACGGGGCCCCAGACAGGGAAGGGGCTGGGAACGGGACCGGGGTTCTCTGCTGCGGTCAGAGCCCTCTCCGTGTCCCTGGCAGAGCCTGAAGTTTTGTTTTTCCACGTGATTTCAGATAGTGTGCCGCTTTTGCTGAGTGTGAGAGCAACAGGGCTTCGTGTCCCCTGAGTCTCCAGGGCACAGCAGCAAGCAGGACAGAGGGAAGACCCCAAAGCAGCGCCCGTGCCCCCAGCATCACCTCCTCTCCCTCCCATCCATCCGCAGGTGGCGGCGGCAAGCGGAAAGGCCGGAGCAAGAAGTGGAGGGAGATCCTGCGGTTCCCGCACATCAGCCAGTGCAACGAGCTGCGGCAAGGCCTGGGTGAGAGCTCCTGGGGGAGCGGGCATGCTGGGGCTGGCTGCTCCCGGGGCTCGGCACGGAGCTGTCCCCGGCGAGGGCGAGGCAGTGGGGTGGGTGTCCCCAACAGCAGCGGCACAGCGCTGGGTCACAGCTGTGCCGGATGAGCCGGGAGCACGGTGCGAGGTCAGGGAGCGGCGCTGGCACCGTGCGGTCGTGGCACGTCCCCGCTGTCCCTTGCAGAGCCGGACTACGGCAGCCTGTGCGAGAAGCAGCCCATCGGGCGGCTGCTCTTCCGACAGTTCTGCGAGACGCGGCCGGAGCTCCTGCGCTGCATTCGCTTCCTGGACGCTGCGGTAAGGGGCCCGCGGGAGGGGACCTGGGGACACTGCGGGGCTGGAGGCGATGCCAGGAGGCGACCTCAGGTGCTGGGGAACTGGAAACAGGAGCCTCACCAAATGAGCTGCGATCCCCATTAGTGGGCTGTTTGTGGGGCTGGCGGGTGCGTGCAGTGGGGTTGTTTGTCCCAGGGCTGCTGCGGGGCACTGGGGTCTCGGCTCGGCGGGGCCGTGCCCTGTGCTGCCTGTCCCCAACGCCCTCCTCCCCAGGCGGACTACGAGCTGGCCCCGGATGAGAAGCGCAAGGAGATGGGCGAGGAGATCATCCACAGGTTCCTGCGGCAGGAGGTGAGCCCGGGGGGGTCCCCTGGAGCAGGACAGGCAAACAGGGGCCAGGAGCCGCGTGTCCCCTGCTGGCTGCGTGCCCGCCCCAGCTCCATCTGCTCCCCGCAGTCCCCCGATTACCTGCCCGAGATCAGCCAGGCCCACGTCAGCCAGTGCCTGGAGGAGCTGCAGAAAAGCCCCTGCAAAGAGCTCTTCAGCGGCTGCCTGCAGTGAGTCCCGGCCCCGCTGCGCCCTCCTGCCTCCGGCTCGGGGACCGGCCACAGGGTGGGTGTCCCTGCAGGGGCTGCTGAGCGTCCCTTGTGTCCCCGCAGCCCCCTGCGCGAGTACCTGAGCAGGGCGCCCTTCGCCGACTACCTGGACAGCATGTACTTCGACCGCTTCCTGCAGTGGAAGTACCTGGAGAGGTGGGCGGGGGGCCCAAGGGGGGCGAGGGGCCGGTGCTGAGCGGGGCTGACGTGCGGGGCCGTGTTGCAGGCAGGCGGTCACCAAGGACACGTTTCGGCAGTACAGGATCCTGGGCAAAGGCGGCTTCGGAGAGGTACGGCCACGGGAGGAGGGCAGGGGCCGGGTCCCCGGGGTGCCGACCCCGCGCCCTGCCCAGGTGTGCGCCTGCCAGGTGCGCGCCACGGGGAAGATGTACGCCTGCAAG
The DNA here is from genome assembly GCA_011075105.1 of Heteronetta atricapilla. NCBI lineage: Eukaryota > Metazoa > Chordata > Aves > Anseriformes > Anatidae > Heteronetta > Heteronetta atricapilla. Next base: position 4,882,928 of record CM021752.1, on the reverse strand, counting down.
AAGCTGGAGAAGAAGCGGATCAAGAAGCGGAAGGGGGAGGCGATGGCCCTGAACGAGAAGCAGATCCTGGAGAAGGTCAACAGCCGCTTCGTGGTGAGTGCGGCGCCCCAGGGCGCGGGGCGGCTCGGCGGGGCCGGGGCTGACGGTGGCACGCAGGTGAGCCTGGCGTACGCCTACGAGACCAAGGACGCGCTGTGCCTGGTGCTGACCATCATGAACGGCGGCGACCTCAAGTTCCACATCTACAACATGGGCAACCCCGGCTTCGAGGACGAGCGCGTGGTCTTCTACGCGGCCGAGATCTGCTGCGGCCTCCAGCACCTGCACCAGGAGGGCATCGTGTACAGGTGGGGGCCGTGGGGAGGACGCGGGGCCGGCTGGCCGGTGCTGCTCTGTGCTGAGCCGTCCCTCCGTCCGTCTGTCCGTCCCGCAGGGATCTGAAGCCAGAGAACATCCTGCTGGATGACGATGGTGAGGAGGAGACCCGTGGGGTCTGGCCCTGCCTGCGCTCCTGGCTTCGGGGCTGGGTCTCTGTGCACCCCCAAGGAGGCAACGTGGGGGCCCCCGGGCGTGTTTTTGGGGAGGGCGCACAGGGGCCGTGGAACAGGGCCCCCCAACCCCTCCCTGCCGCAGGCCACATCAGGATCTCCGACCTGGGGCTGGCCATCAAGATCCCCGAGGGCGAGACGATCCGGGGCCGCGTGGGCACCGTGGGCTACATGGGTGAGGTGTGGGGCTGTGATGGGCGCGGGGGGGCCGGCGGCTGCGCACGGCCGCTGAGGGTGCGGGGCCGTGGCCGTGCCTTGCAGCCCCCGAGGTGATCAACAACGAGCGCTACGCCTTCAGCCCCGACTGGTGGGGCCTGGGCTGCCTGGTGTACGAGATGATCGCGGGGCAGTCGCCCTTCCGCGCCCGCAAGGAGCGGGTGAAGCGGGAGGAGGTGGAGAAGCGGGTGCAGGAGGAGCAGGAGCACTACTCGGACAAGTTCAGCGAGGACGCCCGGGCCATCTGCACGCTGGTGAGCTGGGGGCACGCTGGTCCCCGTGGGGCTGGGGGCTCTCCGCCGCCCCCCTGACCAAATGTCCCCCTCCCCAGCTCCTGGCCAAGGACCCCCAGCAGCGGCTGGGCTGCGGGGCGGACGGGGCCGCCGAGGTGAAGCGCCATCCCTTCTTCAGGACCATCAACTTCAAGCGCCTGGAGGCCGGCATCACGAAGCCCTCGTTCGTGCCAGATGTAAGGCGCGAGGCCGTGCAGGTGCCATGGGGCTGGGGGGGGACGAGGCCCCCAGCTGATGGCACTGTGGGACCCGCAGCCCCGGGCCGTGTATTGCAAGGACGTGCTGGACATCGAGCAGTTCTCCACCGTGAAAGGCGTCAACCTGGACCAAGCCGACAACGATTTCTACGCCAAGTTTGCCACCGGCAGCGTCTCCATCCCCTGGCAGAACGAGGTGCGGGGGCGTCCCCACACAACGGGGGGCTCAGCCCCGGCTCCGCGGCCCCGCTGAGCCCCACTGTGCCCCCCCAGATGATCGAGACCGAGTGCTTCAAGGACCTCAACGTCTTCGGACCCAATGGGACCCGCTCCCCGGACCTGGACTGGAGGCAGCTGCCCGAGCCCCCCCAAGCGCAGCCTTCTGCAGCGCCTCTTCCGCCGCCACGTAAGCGCCGGGGTCCTGGGGCTGCCCCGCGGCTCTCCACCCCCTCATCTCACTGTCCCTCTGTCCCTCTGTCCCTCCAGCCGGCTGACTACACCATCGGTGCCAATGTGCCGTCCCTGCAGCCTGCAGCCACGAACTCGCACCTTCCCACGGCCGGCACCTCCTGCCAAGCCCGGAGCACGGCACCGGCACCGTCCTGACCCTGCTCCTCCATCCCCGGGGAGCCCCGAGCCCCCTCCTGGCCGTCTCAGGGCCACCTCGCACTGCAGTGGGTGCTGCCGGGGCGGGGGTCTCGTGGAGGCGAGGTGGGACAGAGGCCGGCAGGGGCTGGTGTGAACAGTGGCACAGGGGGAAAGCGGATCCTGTCCCCACCCCGCTGTGACCCCACAGCTCCCCGGCCCCTCTTCCCCAGCCCCACAGCTGCCTGTTTTGGGGTCAGCACCTGCCGAGGGCACCCTGGGGGCTCCTCTCCCCCCACTCCGGGGCTGGGTTCGGGTGCGCTGACCGGCAGCACCCACTTTTGCTGTGTTTGAGCCCGGGCAGTGCCGGCGTTATCTTATCGCCAGCTCCGAGCGCGACCTCTGCGGGCGCGGGGGGGGCCGCGGGTTTATCTGCGCTCTCCAAATAGAAACAAAGCAGCCTTGGAGCGGGGGGGCTGGGAGCGCCCCGGGGTCCTGCACGGGCTGGGGCCGTGGGGAGGGACCTGCTGGGGGGCACAGCCTTGTCCCCCCCCTTGCTCGAGCCACTGACGGCCGCCAGAATGTGAAACGGGCTCAGAAAAGGGAATTTTCGTGCAAGGGGCAGCAGCACACGTGGGGAGGTGCTGCCAACGTGGGGCTGGGCCCCACGGCACTGGGGGGCCAGGACCCCGTGCAGAGCCGAGCCCCCCAGCAGAGATGTCCTTTATTTTTGTACGGTGCGCGCGGCGGGGCCCTCGATCCCTTTGAGAGCTGTCCACCACCCCCTGGCTCCAGCGCCTTCGGTTTGCGTTCGGTTTGGGTTTTGTACATTTGTAAACAGCTGTAAATATTTGTACGGTGAGCGCCTGGACGTGCGTTTTTAAGCGAAAAGCTGCGATCCGAGCCGCGTGGTGGTGTCGGGGGGTGGGCGAGCGAAGCCCCCTGTCCCTGGGGTGGGGGCACCCAGCTCACGGGTGGCTGCCGTGCGGCTCGGCTCCACGAGTGCTTTGTCCCCTAATCCTGCACCCCACAAGGGTTTGGGGGGGGCGGGGGTCTGGGTGCTTTTCCCAGTGCAGGATGTGTCCCTGCACCCCCAGCTCGCAGGGTCTGCCCCAACATCACCAGCCGGGGGCCTGGGCAGATCGGGCTGTGGCTGGGGCCGCATCCTGCAAGGGCAGAGCAGCTCCGCTCCTCCCGCCCCCACGGAGAGCTGCAGTGAGGTGGGTGCTGGGGGACAGCGGGCACGAAGCCTGGCCCCGCTGCCCCCCTTCCCCGCTGCCCCCCTTCCCTTTCCCATACTGGTGCTGCTGGGGCGCGGGGGCTGCGGGTCCCTGTCCCTTCCTGCAGGCTCCACTGACCCGTGGCACCGTGGGACCCCCGGGGGACGACCGCAGGAGATGGTGACATGGCATCGGGGATCTGGTGAGCAGCCTGGGGACATCCCCATGTTCCAGGCCCCTGCCAGGGCCCGCGGTGCCCTCCCGGCACAGCTGTGGGGGGACCAGGCGCCCCGGAGCCGAAGGGGTGGCTCTGCCCGGGCTCTGTTTTGGCTCTTCTCAAAAACAAGAGCGCGTCCTTGTGCCGAGGCCTTGTGTGCCGGAGCGGCTGCTCGGGCTGGGATAACAACAGCCCCTGCTGCCTCCTGGCACGGAGGGCTCCCTGCAGGTCCCCGGCTAAGGGGGCCGCTGCTCCCCCAGGGGTACTGCCTCGTGGTGCAGCGATTCGGGAGGGAGACGCACGGCTTCTGGCTTCTTACTGGTCCCACCATCGCCTCCATCCACTTACAGGACTGCAACGTGCCTCGCGTGCCCAATTTGTTTGCTCCTGTGTGCAGGTGGTGGCTGTGCTCTGTGCGTGGTGATGGAGAGCAGCTGTCCCGGGGCAGCGGGGCCGTGCCCAGCACAGGTAGGGGGGGACCAGGAAGGCCAACCTGCCCGGGGGCTCTGCCCGGGGCTCCCCAGTGCCCCCAGCCCAGCACGGGGGGCTCGGGGTGTCCTTTGCTGGCGCAGCGAGCGGCTGACCTCCCCCTTGGCCAAGCTGTTGCAACAGCGAGGAGGAGGAAGGTCAGGTTCCCCGCAGGAGGGTGCAGGAGTTGACGTCAAAGGAAGCAGCTGGTGATTCACGGCTTCTCGGGAGCGCTCGTCTCCGGGGCCGTAACTCATCCCAGAAATGTCATTTCATCCTTGAGTGTTATCGCTGCTCCGCCGTTGCCCACCCGCAGATAACCGGCCATGGGGGGACTCGGGGCTGCCCCCCGATGCTGCCCGCTGTGGGCAGGGGGCTCGGGGCTGCTCAGGGGCTCCGAGCTTGCTGGGCTGCCCGGCTTGGAGCCGCGGGGTGCCGGAGCCCATGGGGTCCCTGCTGCTCCACATGCAGACCCCTCAGCAGTGGTCCCACAAGCTCTGGTCCCAGTAACGGGTGTGAAGTGCCCGTCCCGTGTCGGGGGGCCGGGCACAGCGGGGTCTGTCCTGCAGCTCGGGCCGGGCATTGCTGCACGAGGCCGCGAGCGTGCGCCTGGTGCCCGGACCCCGGCAGCTGTGCGGGGAGGGGTCTGGCCTTGGCCCCCGGGGCCCTGCCGTAAGTGACGGCTCTTATCTCCCTGCTGACAAGCCAGCATCCTTCAGCGGGCGTATTTAAGGCCAAGCATCCAGGAGACTGGGGCAGAGGAGCTCTCGCTGCACAGACGCCAGCCCCAACTGCTGCCGACCGGGGAGATGCTGCCCGCCACCTTCAAGCTGTGCGCTGCCATCTCCTACCGCCACCTGCGCAACATGACCGGTGAGGGCACGGGGCTGCCGGGGGGGTGGCTGCAGTCCCCGGGTGTTGCATTTTGGTCCCCAAGACCCCCGTTTGCTGCTGGATGTATTTCTGGGGCCGGGGGAGGAGGGATGTGTGATATTTCCAGCGTGGCTGCGCCTCTGCTCTGCTGGAGCCCTGGGAGGAGCAGTTGTAGACAACGTCCCCTCGGCTGTCAGGACCTTGTGCTTGTGTTCCGTTTCCTGCAGCCTTTCCTGGGCACCTGCTCGTGCAGAGGCAGGGGTGGGTGGCTGCCCTCGGCTGCCGTGGGGCTGCCGTCAGCTCCCCGTGCACGGCTTGGGCTGGGAGCAGAGCCCTGCAGCACCGACCAGCTTCTGTCCTTACACCAGGGCTGTAAGCTGCTCCCTGCAGCGGTGGCGGTGGGTGAAAGGAGTCACGCAGAGGCTTTTTTCACTGATGTATGTTTGAAGGAGGGAGGTGAAGCCTGACGAATGCCCTGCGTGGTTCTGATGCCTGACGCGCTCTCTGCTCCAGGTCTCCGACGACAAGCCGCGGTCGCCATCAGCCAGGAGCTGAGCAGGCTGGCCTGCCGCAGCGCGGGGCCCGGCGCGTGGATCAGCCAGGTCCGCCGAAGGAGCTCCCTGCTCAGTAAGTGGCAGGCAGGTGGGGACCTGCCTCATCCCGCCGTGCGCCGGCCTTACGGGTCAGGGCTCGGGGGCTGGCTGCGGGAAAGCCCCTCGTGTGTGGCTCGTGCTTTTGGTAAGCCAACGGCAAGGGCAGGGCGGCAGTGGGAGCTGAGCTTAACTCCTGAGCCCCCGGGCGCTGCAAAGGCTATTTGATGTAGATAAAGCTTATCTGGCATTACGACGTGTTAGCCGACCGTAATGTTCTTACGCTCGCTTCTGTCCGGTGCCTTTCAGGCTCGAGGCTGGAGGAGAAGCCCTTCAGCGAGGTGGAGATGTCTTACATCAAGCAAGGGGAGGAGGCCCTCCAGAAATCGCTCAGCATCCTTGGGGATCAGGACGGCTGGAAGACAGAGACGGTGGTGGTAAGCTCTGCTCCGCGGCAGGCGGACGTGGTCGGGCTGCGGGCGTCTGTGGGGCTGACCCTGCCTTCCCTCGGCAGGACAACGGAGACAAAGTGCTGAGCAAGGTGCTGCCTGACGTGGGCAAGGTGTTCCGCCTCGAGGTGGTGGTGGACCAGCCCCTAGACGCGGTGTACAGCGAGCTGGTGGACAACATGGAGCAGATGGGAGACTGGAACCCCAGCGTCAAAGAGGTCAAGGTAGGGAGGGGGATGCCCAGCTCCGTTCTCTCCTCCTCAGATGCATCCGCTGCTCCACGTGGCTTACTGGGGCTGGGGAATCACTTGGCACATCGCAGCGGGGCACGGGGATTTTTCCGCCCATTCCCTGGGGGTTGGACTTCTATTTTGGATGTTTCCCACTACAGGCATGGAGCCTGCGTGGCAGCAATCGCGCTGCTATTTCAGAAGAGCAGCCTGTCTGCACAGGGAGGGCTGGCTGTCACTGATTCTGCACAAAATGCACTTGCTTTTTGCTGCGTGGCTGCAGTCCAGCGCTGTGGTGGTTTGTGGGGTTAGTGGAAAAGAAATAGCACAGTACCCAACAGTAGGGACGAGCACCTTGCTATCCCACAGCTTGTCTGAAAGCATTAAGAGATGTGCCTGCTTTTTGTGGGTGTTGAAATCTGGAAATGATGTTCTGTATTTCAGGATAAAGCAGACAGTGCTTGTATTGAGAGAAATTGTAAGATGGGCTACTGGGAGAGCAGGCAGCTGGTGACAAGCAGTGATCAAAAGCTAGCTTTTAGCTAACTGTAGCCATTTTTGCAATAAATGCCTCACATTATGATTTGTACCGTCCAGATTCTGCAGAAGATTGGAAAAGACACGGTGATCACCCACGAGAAGGCGGCTGCTACCCCCGGAAACATTATCGGGCCGCGGGACTTCGTCAGCGTCCGGTGCGCTAAGCGGCGCGGCTCCACCTGCGTCCTGGCCGGCATGTCCACCACGTACGGGGCCATGCCAGAGCAGCAGGGGTTTGTAAGGTACCCGCCTCGTGTTCACTTAGCGGGCACAGAGGGGCACTTGATGAATGTCAGATTCACTTCCTAGCATGGGCTCAGCATTACTGCGATGTACTGTGATAGACATTGGAACGGACTGCCCGGGGAAGTGGTGGAGTCACCATCCCTGGAGGTCTTTAAAAGATGTCTAGATGTAGAGCTTAGGGATATGGTTTAGTGGGCACTGTTACTGTTAGGTCAGAGGTTGGACTCGATGATCTTGAGGTCTCTTCCAACCTAGAAATTCTGTGATTCTGTGATGTTTCAGTAGCAGAGTTTTGTGTTCTGGGGAAGGCAGAAGTTGCAAAGGAAACCCTAACTCATGAAGTGCTTCAGTGCTTTTTGAGGTTAAGTCAGCTGTTGCTTTTTAACACACAGAGCTGAGAACGGTCCCACGTGCATGATCCTGCGCCCGGTGGCTGGTGACCCTTCGCAAACCAAGTTGATATGGCTTCTTAGCATTGACCTGAAGGTAAGCTCCACAGCGAATTATTCCACATGAAAAGCAAGAGTTACCTCCACAGCACGTTCCCCTCACAGGCTGTCATCTGCTCCTCTCTAGGGCTGGCTGCCGAAGACGATCATCAACCAGGTTCTGTCCCAGACGCAGGTGGACTTTGCCAACCACCTGCGGGAGCGCCTGGCCCGCACCGTGGCCGTGAGCTGCTGACTGCGCCCAGCCCGAGGCAGCACCTGCCCTCCTGCACGGACTAGTATTTAATGCTTTGTTCAGGGGTAAAAGTAGGGATCTTGGTAATTAGGTAAGTCAGACACAGTTTAGCTCCAGCCTGTTCTAACAAGCCAGGTCTCTAATAGCAGACATTACTAATAAGGCTTTAACTAATTAGCTGGGAGCTCCCAGGAGCCTGATTTAGAAGGCGAGCACAGCCAGCACATGCTCAGAGTGCACGTGCAGGACAACCTGAAATTTTACCCCCTTCAGGTATTGTGTTTGCACATACAGCATGTGCTGGCCCGGCCTTCTGCATCAGTTACAGTTTTATTAGTAATGTCTACTATTAAAGGCCTTGGCTAATTAGTTGTTAGGGAGGTCCCAGGAGCCTGATTCAGAAGGTGGGGCCAGCCAGCACCTGTTCAGTGTGCAAACACAGGACTTAACCTAAAATTCATTCCCCTCCTTTCCCCCAGTGAAGCAGCTCTAACTTATTTGATTATAATTATGCATGTCTGTACAGGAAAATTATTTATTCAAAGCTCTGTAATGATAGCCATTGGCAGGAGTCCCTGTAAAGATAGTCAATGCTTTCATACAGTTAGCTGGAGAAGAGATTTAAAGTAGCTACTTCGAGTTTACAGGTTACAAATGAAACTAGCTATCTAAACAAAAAAAAGAAAATCACAGGACAAAGAGGTAAGAGTTTAAAGAAAGGTTTATTTTTAAACTGGCTGCCAGTTCATGTAAAAAAAATACAGTTTGGGCAAAAGCCCAAATTTCAGTCTTACATGCAGTAGTCTTGTTACAACACAATCCTTCTGGATGGAAGCTGTTTACAATTAGCCAAACACAGGTGAGCAGAAGTGTCAATGTTGCTTCTGCACATATACATACAGCAGGAAGGTCCAGCTGCAGCCTGCTCTCACTGAAAATGGCTGTTACAAACCCAGTACATCAGATGAGAAGTTATCTCAACACAACAGTTGCTTCTTCAGCTAGCTACGCCGTAAGTTACTGAAGACTCCGAGAGATGCTCACAAATAGCACAATACATACTAGAACTGCATTCACTTAGACTCCAGCAGAGGGGTAGCGCGTGAATCTTCAGCAGGTAACAAATATACATAGAAAACACCTGCCACCAAGAGCTGCATTGGCTTCATCATGTTTGTTCGTAGACAGATTGTTCTGAGTGATGCACATTCTCCTAGAATAAAACCCACTTGATTTGATAGCCACCGTGTCCTTGGTCTGTTACGCTGCACCTACTTCTTTTAAGGCTCCCAGGGTGGGCTTCGTCTTCCATCAACTTCTGTCTCTACATGATAGAGAACATCTGCCAGCGTGTGTTCTACGACAGCACCCCAGCCCATGTCACTCATCTGCAAGGGGAGCAAAAGGCAGTTAGCTCGATTCACAACATGCAGGCTCAGGACAAAGAGGGACAAGCCCTGCTGGCCACTGCTGTTTGTATAGCAGCTGGGGTAGTGCCACCCCTCTGCCTGTACTCAGGCCTGTGTCCCTCCTGAAAACATTAGCAGAGATAAAAATACTGCAGTGTCCTTAAACAGCAAGTCAGGCCTCGTATTAAAAAGCTATCGCAGGCATAATCAGGGACTTAATAGTCCCCATCAAATAGTTAATTAAAATGAAAGCTTTGTCAATTGGAAGAAGTTATTCAGAGGTGTTTTTTTTAATGCTATTTGTCCTTCAAGATTTTTAAATACATTCCTTTCAGCTGCAATTCAGCTTGCTATAAATCTACTCCTCCCCACCATAGCAAATTTTCAACCACATTTTGTGATAGCCTCAGGCTATTTAAACAAAGTGGGGGGGGCAGAACGTCAGGCGTTACTTACTGGCCGGTAAGTGATATCTCTGGGTGGGTACTTGAAATACGGTCCAAAGTTTATAGAAACCTATGGGAGACATTTGCATTAGAAAAGTGAGGAAAAATAGATAGGCAAAATTCTTCGGGCCTCACCCTCTTACAGGCCTGAGCTTAACTGCACCCTGTGCAAGAACGTATGACCATACATCCTTGCACCAAAGGACAGCATTCACTCTGTGACAGTACTCTAAGAAAGTTAAATCACACCCGTGAACAACTGCATTGCTCTAGACTGGTTTTAATAAAATAACTCCCCATCTTTGCTCACTTCACTGGGCTTGCTTGGCACCCTCCCAGCAGGTCCACTCTATGCATTAATAAAACTATGGCTGGACTTAGGCATTCTCTTTGACAGTCTGGTACTTACTGTGCAGCCTTTGTACAAAGAAATAGCAGGAAAATAAACGCCTTCAAAAATGTCTTTAAAAGCAACGCCTTGGCTGACACCATTCTTGAAGAATATTATCTGAAAAGAAAAATGAAACATTTTTTTCCACTGATGCTAACTTTCATGACCTTATGTGTGAGCCACAAAGTAATTGTCAAAAGGCAGCTTATCAGTGACTCCCCTTCTGCCTGATGCCAGACATTTTTAACATACTTAAGTGACAGCAAGAACACTACAAGCAAAGCGTGCAGCTGGTTTGGTCAGTTCACGTGTATTCTTTTCGATGATCAGCCTCCCTCTGTGGTCACTAAGTAGAAGTGACTAACATACACAGAAAACAGTCTCAGCAGGCTCACCAGTCTTAAGGTCTGCATCCTTCCACTCCACCTACCAGCGCTTAACTTACCTGGCTTCCAGGTGCTTGCTTTAGGCTCTTCTCTGCTTTGTCCACAAAGTCCTTCTCTTCAAAGTACAAGTAGCTTTTAAATTTGATCAAAGCCTGAAATATTAGGAAACACCCACTTCAGAAATAAGCCAAAAATCTGTTACCTACAGTGACATTAAAGAACGGCAGGCCTACAGGAGCCCTGCTCTGGAATGGGCGTGCCTATTGTGTCAGGAGTACCCATGAAGAGTGATTCACACAGCTCAAATATTTGAGAACCAGGAGGGGAAGAATAGATGAAACGCGATGTGGCCGATCTCATTCAGTAGTTCACATGCAGTGTTCCCCTGCAGAACCTCTGGGTGGGGGTATTTTGTTTTCTTGAAGTCAACACTTTGGACTTCCCTGCTGTGAACCAGAGTGACACCCAGAGGTAGGCTGGGAAGGTCACACCCAAGGAGAGGAAAAACGAGGCTGAGCAAGCCGTTTCCCACTAGTCCCCACAGTCACCACTTCAGTTAATGGAGCCCACATCTCACCTTATCTTTGTAAGTATCAGGCAGCGATTTGGCAGTCTCAGTATCTTCTGGAAGACTGATGTAAAAGCCCAGTATATCTCCCTGTCCATAGCCCGATGAATAGTGCTTCCCTATTGACTGATGAAACTTGGTTCCCTTCTTGCTGCGCCAGGAGTAACTGAACTTGTCGTACCCCAGAGGTGCCTGGAGGTTCCCTGCAGAAACCAATGCTTCTTGGTCAGCATTCAAATCAGGAACATCTCTACATGTACAGCCCCTCATGTTTTGGGCTAATAATTACATTCAGGTAATAAATACAACTCATTAGCACAAATACAGTGATTACAGCCATGCATGCAGCAGCATAAAGGATCTGCCAGTACTGCAGTTCTGCACAGCTCAGAGCACCTACAGAAAGAGTTTATCCCTCGGTAAAGCAGTGACAAAATAGGCAAGCTGAACACTACCTCCTCTTCTGAGGCTTAAATTACTGGGAGAAACAACAACAAAAAGTGGGAACTAGTTAGAAACCAATGCCTGCTACAAATACTTGGTAAAATTATTTACCCAATGGCTGCGACCAGCCTAATCTGGCAGCTGTGTCCGGAGGCATCTCGTCCATGGATATTTCAAAGTACCACGCTCCTTTCCGCACTCCGTGTGAGGCTCGTACCATTGAATAGCCCTTCTCACCGATGACAGTCAGTCTGTCATCCGAGATCTTCAACTGAGGAGCTGCAGCAGATTAGAGCATGTTCACAAATCAGTTGTGATTTCTAATGCCTTTTGGTATCACTGCACAAGTGAACATACAGACGTGCATTTAACATTCACACCTCTTAAAGCAATAACTTGTAGCCTCAGTCACTTGTCACATGAGGTTACAGAAGATGGCCTCTCATAAGAAGAGCTGGCTGCACAACGTGTACGACCAGCAAGCTGCGTACCTCGGTCGTGCAGGGCTAGGAGGACTCGTTCGTACAGGCAGGCTCTGTAGAGGTCCCCGGGAATAGGCTTCCCTGCCCAGCAGTCTAGCTCCAGCTTCTCCGGGTCAGGTGCGTGGGGGTCAGGCTCAGCCAAGATGTAACGATACCCGTCTTTATTAAAGGGGTGCTCCAGAGGATAGCCGTGGGGCGGCAACCGCTGCGCAGAGAACAACGGGTCGCTGTGCAACACAAAAACTACAGGTTGGCCTCTCAAAGTGGCTGCAGTCCAGCTACAAATCAGCCCAGTACAACCTCTTACAGAGCAGTACCTGCAGGGTCACAGCCTGCACAGCGCTTTGCTCTCCAAAGAGTTGGCATGAAATGAGCATGTACTCAGCTACTTCAAATACTTTCTAGCAGGTGACCCACAAATAACATCACAGGGTTACGGCGTGACTCCCCATAAATCTACTACGGGCAGAGAGAGACAGATGGGAGGCAGCTTAAGGCATCGAAACCGCAGCTGTCCCTCTGACCAACGTACAACTTGCTAAGTATGCTCATCATTGTGTCACTGTGTCCTCTTTCCTCTTACCTTCTGGTTTTCTTGGCCGTTCCTGTGGTCCCTCCGTCCTGCTGCTTGCGTTTTGCTCCCCGTCCCTTCCCACTGCCTCCTGCAGCGATTCCCCCTTCAGAGAGAAATCACAGCGTGGTAAGCAACCAACGAGCAGAGAGCCCGTGAGCGTGGAATCTCCATGAACAGAAGAGGCAGAAGCAGCCAAGTTCACATCCATTCATTAGCTCGTGTGCCTTCTTCCACACACCTACACTTGAAACGAACTTCACTGAGCACAGAAAAACCCAGAACTTCTCGTAGGTTCCAGTCAACTTTTCAAGTGTCATAACTTAGAGTGGAAGTGAAATGGGATTTACCAATAAAACGAGCTCCACTCCAGTTTTTATGATGAGAAGTAAAGTCTTTTCTCTCATGGAGAAATCTCCAGCCAGCAGCACTAGGTTCCTGTTTGAAAGCATTATTTGTTTTCATGGAGATTCCACTCACACAACTCAAATTTATTTCTGCAAAAGCAGCAGAAAACCCAACCTACAGCATACGCTATCTGATTTTAAGCCAAGTTGTCAGCCCAGTGACACATGGTGCTGGAGAAACACTGACACCAATACCTGCACACGCAGTAAGCCTTCAACAATGTCTTTTAATCTGCAGAATACAATACACTGAAGATGGGTAAAAAGGAAAAGCACTACAGGTGTTTCTCTTCAGCATTACCGAAATTAGTACTACGATTAAAGCACACGTCACTTCATACGATGGCACCCAACTTCTAGTGATAAATGAGACAGTTACAGGACAAGCTACGAGTCAAGTTTTACCAAATTACTGTCAGTATTAACGTTTCAGTATGTTAAATTGTGTACGCATTTTACCATTACGCTATTTCAAAAAGCATTACTACTGATTTACAAGGAAAACTAGAATTTCTCTGTACTGCAGATAAACAGCTTTAAGAACCACAAACCGTGATGTAACTAGAAGCAGAGCAAGCTTTCAGTTATCGGCATTCCCCTAGCAGTGCGAGGGGGTCAGACCTCTGAAGGGTTACCATGTTCTGCACGCACGTGATGTGGTCAAAACTTGCAAGCCTTAGCGCACGTACTGAGACTGCCCGGGTTGCCACCACTTATTTATCTGGGCAACCAGAATGTCACAGACTCAGACCTCTTATTTAGGCATTGCGATTTTCAATCACAAAAATACCAGGTTGAATCCCACGCTAAAAGAATAAACTTAACTGAATGTAAAACTTTAAACCAGTCAGGTGGGCAGAATATGGTAAGTTAAAAGCTTCTAATTGCTGCACATTAAGAGGTGAAATTGTTGGTTTGTATTAAAATGTTCTTGCAATCACATCGGGGCACGCTTTTGATTTTTAAATTGAATATAGCTTCTAAGATAACTGAGCAAAAAAGCTTTCCAAACCACAACAATACTTAAGTTTTAGAAGCTGAAAGGTAAATATTCACCACTCAAAGAGGCTCCACCTGTAAGAACAGAAGTGGCACCAAATATTTGAGAAACTTCCAATAGTTAAAGAAAGAAACAACTAGTGCATGAAATGGAGACAATGCGGCCTTAAATCCTATTTTAAAAGCCCGAATCACCTCCTGCTAGGTAACAATGCAGCATGTTTCACATGGAATGGTACAGCCTTGGGCACGAGGAAGCGTCACCGGCTGGTAATACTACAGTAAGATCGCTAAAATTACCCGGAATGAGCTAGGGGAAGTTCTCCCTTCGCACAGCTGTCATCCCACAAAAAGGAACCACAGTAAAACACACACAGCGATCATACGGAAACACATCGCTTATACCTTCCCTTACTACTTGGGAATCTCCAGAGTGAGGAGAACAGGAAATCTGAGCAATAGAAGGAACAACAATTATGGAAGGAAACCATGGAGCTCAGCTTTCTTGCAAGCATCTTGAATTAGCCGGCCACCACGAAGAAGGAAGCTGAACCTTTACAGTAAGTTAATCTCTCTCTATGGAAAGGGATGGTGAGAGTGGCTCGACGTGTTTGGAACGTAACAACCACCACCTCAGTTCACACAACAGGTTTAACTGTCACATCTCAGCTGCTCTAACTGCACTCATGCTGGGCAACAGGACTGGGAAAACACAGCTTCAAAGCAAACACTGAAAAAATAATAGTTAAAGAACTTGCCATTTAAGCTTCCGCTTGTGGATACAGCGTTGTTCTGCTTCTGGTTGTCGTACGCAGGACCAATATTGGCAAGATCCTGAAAAAGGAAGGAAAGAAAAAGCTGAAGTACAGACTCAGACAAACTTACCATTCCAAGTGCAAACACGGCACTTCCAGAATTATTCCTGCACATCACTTGGCGCAGCGCTGGCTTATACTGTCTTGGGTAACTTTTGCTTATTTGACTGAGCATAAGCTATCAGCAAAAATAGCATCCCTCTCTTCCCTCCCAGCAAGGCATTTTTCTTCCAGCTCTAATTACGTACTTGGTCTAGAAGCCCAAATTTGGGGTAGTCTTCTTCTGGATCTTTACTCCCTGGGTCCGGATGCTCCTTCACTAAGAACACATCTCTTTCTTTACACTGAAACAAAGAACAAGTGTAAGCTACACGGGATACGATCACAGTTACTTCATTAACAAATGCTTATTAAGTCAAAACATGTCCTATTAATATGTCCTACCAGTATTAACTACATAAGCAGCTGCAGGAAGAAGCATTAGAATCTTCACCATTTAGCTCTATGCCTAGACCTCAGAGATGAATGTCAGACGACTGCATCACCCCCTGAAAATCCTCCGGGAACTTAACTCCAGGTACATACCATGGTTTTGACAATATTATTAGGCCAAGTCATTTTCCCAGGTCTCTGTCTTGTTGTCATACACTCCCAGTATTTATCAATAAATGGGATAATATCCTGTTAGAAAAAATAAAAACAAATCCCATCAACAACAGTTAACAACACAAATCTGAAAGTCACACTGCCCGTGTTTGAACTTGTTCTTCGGTGCCATCGTAACTTGCTTTAATCTGTGCTAATTTTTCTAACAGCCTCACCTTATCTTTCGAGAACATAGTTTTTGGGTGCTCATCTTGTGTCCTCGACTGCCACGTCAAGTTGGCCAGAGCACTAAGGCACATTTCCTTGAGATCTTAAAAACAAAGATATGCCACAGCCAGAGTCAGACTTCGCGAGGAGGATCAAACACACGAGCACTCACACAGTGATAACAGAACACCAGCACCCAAGCTACCTCGAGTAATGGCGAAATGTCTCAAGTTCCAGCCCACAGCGAACAGATCTTCACTTTCACAAAGTTAGTGGCAAAACGGCAATCCATGTTTTGAAAAAGCTGTGCATGCTGCTTGCTCAGGTTTTGGCAAGTTCCAGCAGAACCTTCCCACAGACTTCAGACAAAACGAAGCCTCTAGGATTATCTAGCACAAAGTTTCAACGAGCGAGCTTTTACACTTACTTGCTTGTTTTCGTAAGAAATACGTGTTCCCACTGTGATGGCAAACGTTGCAATGGAAACTGTAGTTGGTCATGAAAGGCAAACACGATCTGGAAAAGAGCACCCCGATTTGTCAGTTCTGGTGCATGCCTTACCTGTTACACCAGGCTAAGAAATCAATTACTCTCATGCTCTCACTACAAGAAGAACATCTTACAGGTTCAAGAGTTTTTCATTAAATTAATTTATCATGAGCAGTAACAAAAGCCACAAAGATCATTGGAAAACTGTAAGCAAACTAAGAGTCATCTTGTTTCAGGCAAGTCCTGAAATTCACCCAGCAGGAAAACACCAACCACCCAGCAGCCAAGGAGCTCGACCAGCATTTATCAATTAAAATTATGTGGAACTCCGGAGTACTTTTCACAAAACACAGTCCTTGTCCTTGAGAATCTCACCCTACATTTCCATTTTTGCTTACACAAACCAATCATAAATTTAGCCCCTGACATCCCTGGTAGCAGCCCTTCAGCAACTCGCTGATTTGAGCAGACTGGAACAGAATCCTTTTGTGAAGGAACTTACTTCCTCCACCACCTCCTTGACTAATGACTGAATTTTACCTAACAGCACGCTGAGCACACTATGAATTAAAGCACTGTACAGAAATGTGAAGGCTAATGACTGCACAAAATGTTGTGCTCAGATTGCCCAAACACATTAAGGACATTAAACTTGTAGCTTCCTCAGGCTGTAGCTTCTGCACCGATTTCTCTTAATGAGCCTCGAGCAGCCTGGCACTGCTAACAGGAGGCGGACAAGGACAGCGCAAGCTGAAACCTGCACAGGATTTACGTAGGCACATCGCTTTGTTTTTAAGAGAATAGTGGGCACAAATAAAGAGACGCCGAAGTTTCATGCCTAGCGTTAAGCAGAGCTTACGTACGTGGTATCGATGCCAAACGTGTCTGCTGTGAACCACTTGGTACAGATCCCGCACTGCAGCTCGATCTCTCCGAGCTGGCGTCCGTTCTCCTCATCCACAGAGCCCGCCTGGGCATCCAAGGCCTCCGAGGCATCGCCGGCACCTTCCTGCAACCAGAGCACATCAGCACACGGGGCCTGGCTGAGGGACTGACCGGGCCAGACAGCGAAGGTTTGTGTAGGAACAAGACAGCGGAATCTGGGGGGAATATCTGCACCCCCAACCCTGACACGGAGCCACGCTGCGAGCGAGCCTGAGCCACTTTGTAGCTTCAGGTAGAAGTGATCGGGTGCGTGACAAGGTGACTGCGGGGATCACGGTCACAGAACGGCCGAGGCTGGAGGGGACCCCCGGGGATCACCCAGCCCAACCGCTGCCAGGCAGGGTCACCCCGAGCACCGGGTGGCGTCCCGGGGGGGTTGGATATCTCCGACGGGGACTCCGCAGCCTCCGTGGCTGTGTCGCCCTCGCACGGTGACAGAACCCCTTTGGGAGCCCTCACACCCGTTACGAAGCTCCCTCACACCCGTTATAGGGCCCCCCCGGGCGCCCCGGCCCCCCGCCCGGCCGCGCCCCCCCCCCCCGTACCCGGACGCCGTTTGCGGAGGTTCCCGGGCTCAGGGCCGCGGCTCCGCTCCCCGCCGGACCGGCCCCGGTGACGGACGGGCGGACAGCCCCACGGCCCCCCCGTACCATGGGGTCCTTCCCGCTGCCGGACTCGGCCTCCAGCGCCGCGGCGACGTCCCCCGG
Source organism: Heteronetta atricapilla (assembly GCA_011075105.1). Classification (NCBI taxonomy): domain Eukaryota; kingdom Metazoa; phylum Chordata; class Aves; order Anseriformes; family Anatidae; genus Heteronetta; species Heteronetta atricapilla. Next base: position 4,865,700 of record CM021752.1, on the reverse strand, counting down.
CGCCGCCTCTCCCCTGCGAGGGCACAAACGGGGCCTGAGCGCGGGGCCTGAGCGCGGGGCCGGCACCCCCCGTACCCCTCCGGTACCGCCGGTACCGGCACCCCCGGTACCGCCCCGCTCCCGGTCTCGCACCCGCTGTCGCCGTCGGCAGCGCCCGGCTCGGGCGGCGCCGGGGTCTCGGCGGGGGGCGGCGGCTCCGGGGCCGCCTCCGCGCCCTCCCCGCCGGGGGCCGCCATCGCCGCCGCCGCCGCCACCGCCGCCATGACCGCCGCCGCTCGCCCGTTCTCGCGGGACCGCGCCGCTCTCGCGAGACTTGCCGCTTCAACGGGCGATGCCTCTGGTGGGTCCCACAATGAGGGGCTGGTGGCGCCCCCTGCTGGCAGCGGGAGGGGAGGACGGGGGGCGTGGCGTCACCGCGCGGGGCGTGACGTCAGCGTGGCGGGGCGTGACGTCACGCAGGCAGCGGGCGTAGCGGGGCTGGTACTGGGGGGGCGCGCAACGGGGCTGGGCGCCCTGCAGGCACCGCCCGGCCGCTCCCTTGGCTGGGGGGCCGGTCCCGGTGTCCCCAGTGTGCCCCCGGTGTCCCCCCATGTCTTACCAGGGGTATCCCCGTCCACCCCCCGCTGACCCCCGGCTACCCCCCCGGGTTGTCTTTGGGGTATTCCCACGGTGTGTCCCCGGTTTGTCCCCGGAATCCCCGTGTCCCCCCTCGGGGTGTCCCCGGGGTATCCCCGCGGTGTCCCCGTCCACCCCCCGGTGTCCCCGGGGTGCCCCCCGGTGTCCCCACATCCCCTCCCCGTGTCCCCCCGGTATCCCCCTGGGTCCAGCACCCCCGGGAGGGGGCAGAAGGGCCGGGAGGGGGCACACCGGGGGCGGCCGGGGATGGGGCCGGGGGAGGGGGCCGGGCGGGGAGGGGGCTGCGGGGGGCCGGGGGGGGCCGCGGCCGCTCGGGGCGGCGCTCGGGGCCGCCGTACAAATAGCGGGCGGCGGGCGGCCCGGGGCAGCCATGCGGCCCCCGCTGCGCTCCGCGCTGGCGCTCTGCGCCCTGGCCCTGCTCCGCCTGGGCTGCGCCGCCCGCGCCCCCCCGCGCGGCCCCCCCCCGCTGCTGCAGCTGCTCCGCGCCCCCCCCGCCCCGCTCCGCGCCGCCGCCGCCGCCGCGCTCAGCATCGCCCCGCACGGTGAGTGGGGCCCCGGCCCGGAGCTGCCGTCCCCCGGGGTCTTTGCGCAGCCCCGGCCCGGCACCGCGCTGTCCCCGGGTGCCCTGTCCCTGGGCATCCCGGTCTCCGGCACCGGCGCTGTCCCCCGGTGCCTTTGCGCATCCCCGTCCTCAGCCTCTGCCCCCGGGTGCCCTGACCCTCAGCGTCCCTGTCCCCATCCCGGCGCTGTCCCCGAGCGCTCCCGTCCCGGGTGCCCTGTCCCTGAGCAACCCTGTCCCGGCACTGGCGCTGTCCCCCGGTGCCTTTGCGCATCCCCGTCCCCAGACAGTGCTGTCCCCAGTGTCTCCTGTCCCGGGACCGGCTCTGTCCCCGGCTGCCCTGTCCCTGAGCATCCCCGTCCCGGGACTGGCACTGTTCCCCGGTGCCTTTGCACATCCCCGTCCCGGCACCGCGCTGTCCCCAGGCGCTCCTGTCCCGCGACCGGCCCCGTTCCCGGGTGCCCTGTCCCGAGTGCCCCGTCCCTGAGCATCCCTGTCCCGGCACCGGCTCTGCCCCCGGGTGCCCTGTCCCTGAGCATCCCCACGCCATCCCCGAGCGCCCTGTCACCCCTGGGGCCACCCTCACGTCCTTGCTCCTGCCGCAGGTTCCCGGCGGAACGGCTCCCGCTGGGCGCTCTCCTTCGACATGACGTCCCTGCGGGGCAGCCAGGAGGTCAGCCTGGCCGAGCTCCGCGTCCGCCCGCCCGTGCTGCCCCCGGCCCGCAATGTCACCCTGGACATCTTCCACAGCCAGCGGCGGTGCCCGGCCGGCGGGACGTGCCCTCGCGAGCTCTTCCTGGGCACGTTTTCTGGCAGTCCCTCCACCAGCCAGGCTGCCTGGGAAGTGTTCAACCTCACCGGCACGCTCAGGTCCTGGCTCCACCAGGACGCGGCTCCTGAAAGCCTGAGACCTGCGGAAACGGAGCTGTGGGAGGCGAGCACGGTGCCTGCCCCGGCCACCGCCACGCCGGGCTCATGGGACACGAGCGACCTCGGCCACGAGGAGCCGGCCGTGCCCCAGGAGCTGGCGGACAGCGTCCTGCTGCTTGTCTTCTCCAAGGACAAGTCTCCAGGAGACCACAGCCTCATCAGGACAGTGGAGACCTCCAAGCACGTCATGCGTGACAGCGGCCCCAAGGGCCCGGGGACCCGGCGGCACCGCAGGAACAGGAAGGAGAAGCAAAGGATCAAGGTGAGCGACGCTCCCGCTCCCGGCCCCGGGGAGGACGCCAACGCCAAGTCCTTGTGCAGGAGGGTGGACATGATGGTGGATTTCGAGCAGACCGGCTGGGGCAGCTGGATCGTCTACCCCAAGAAGTACAACGCCTACCGGTGCGAGGGGCAGTGCCCGTCGCCCGTGGACGAGACCTTCAAGCCCACCAACCACGCTTACATACAGGTAAGAGGGTCCCGCTGCCCCCGCTGCCCCGAGCTCCCACCGCCCAGCCTGGCGGCGCGAGGCGGGGAGCTGAGGCCGTGCCCTTCCCGTGTCCCCACAGAGCTTGCTGCAGCTCTACAAGCCCAACCAGGTGCCGTGCCCTGCCTGCTCGCCCGTCAGGATGAGCCCCCTCTCCATGCTCTACTACGAGAAGGGCGAAATCGTCGTCCGCCACCACGAGGACATGGTCATCGAGGAGTGCGGCTGCAACTGAGGCGAGCTCCTCCCATGCTGGGGAGGGGACGGCGGGGCGTGCGTCCCCGAGGACTGGCCGCCAGCCACGAGCAGCACACGCGGATGGGGCATCTCTGAGCCTCCCCCGCCGCCGGGATCCTTGTGCCCAGGGGTCTGGGACACGAGAGAGGAGACAGCACCGAGACAGGACCGTGGGAGGTGGATGGTGGCAGGGGGGTGATGAGAGGAACGTCCCTTGTGGTGGCAGTGCTGCAAGGCAAGGACAGACCCAGGCAATGTATGGGGAGGCTGCCGGGCTGGTGCTGCTCTGCTCATGCTCGTGGAGCATCCCTCCGTGCTGTCGGTGCTGCCCTTGCACGCCCCGAGCACTCCCGGTAGCTGGAGGCTCGCGGATGGCCACCTGCAGCACCGACCCCCAGCCTCGCTCAGCACCCGAGCGGCTGAGACTGGCAGTGTCCCCCCGGGGGGTGGGCGTTTCTCTTAAATTTTCTATTGTATTTCTATTAAAACTCTATCAGATTTCTATTAAAAGTTTCTAACGAGCTTGCACGGTTAAGCTGGGTGGCCCTGGATGTAACGCAGCCCTGAGGTCTGTCGGGGTACGTCTGACCCCCCCCCCAGCCCTCCTGCCTGCCCTGAAAACCTCAGCTCACGCGCTGCTTTCATCTGCACAGCCTTGCTCAAACCTTTTCAACCACTCACTGGATGGGGCGGTAGGGAAAGGGCCGTGTTTGTACCATTCCTCAATAAATTATGTATTTAAGAAATGCCTGCTGCCTGTTTCCATCCCCTTTTTGCTGCTGGGTGGTCTCTCGGGATGCGACCCCCTGGCTCTCCATGCATTGCGGTGCTGGGGGCTCCCCCCCCATCGTCTCCAGCTGGGGTCTGGTGTGAGCAGCTGGGTGGCGAGCACTTGGCAGCCCCCTCCCGATGTGACCAACACGCCACGGGCCTCAGCGCCTTCCCCTTAAAACAAGGCGCTAAGGCCCTGGAGCAGAAGCACCAGCCCACCTGCGGGGTGCCCTGTTGGTACAAATGGATTTTCTGACCCCCCAGGAGTAACGCACCCACGCTGCCCCTCACCCCGGCCACCCTCGGGTGCCCTGGGCCACCCTGCAAGCTGCCACGGGGAGAGCTGGGCTGCTCCTGCAGCTTCCCCTGGGATTTCGAGGCGGATCGGGGCACTGGGGGGATTTGGGAGCCCCCCATGTCAATGCAGCGTGCAAAGGGCGCCGTGCTTTGTAGAGCAAGGGGACCCCAAATGGGGCAGAAGGAAAAGATGTGAGCCCGCTCCGGGGGTCCACAAACTTCACCTGGGATGGTGAAGGTGCCGTTCCCACCCTGATCGTACAGATTGTGGGTTGCTCAAGAGCTACTGGGGAAGCACCTGCAGCCTTTGAAGAGAGGAGAGGGGCTAAGTGGATTTCCACCTTTATTTGCCCCTGGGAGATAACGGCAGGGCCCCATTCTCTAACAGCAATGGTTTGAGGCAGGCACCTCGCTTTTTGGGCAGTGTTGCCCGGGGTCCCAGCCCTGGCAGTGCAGCGGGGACGAGCGGGGCCTGGATTTGAGCCCGGCCTCCCTGGCAGGACCCCGGCAGGACCCCCCTGCCCCGACTCCACATCCCCGGCCCAGCCTGATGGCCCCCAATCCACATCCCGGGCCGCGGATAAACAAAGCTCGTCTGGTTCTCAGCCCCGCTCACATCCCCACCAGCACCTCGCCCCTGCAGCCGTCATTAGAGGGTCATTTGCGGGGGCTGTTAAATGCTGGGAGAGGGCGGCCCTGGTGCTAACCCCTGGCAGGGGGCAGACACCTGGGGAGCGGGGCTCTTTCTGAAATAAAACCCTTTTATTTTGTTTAATTTTTATGCCTTTTCCCTCGCAGGCTAGGAGCCCGCTCTTAAAAATGACCACAGGGAGCACAGCCCAGAGGGCCGCTGCCCTTCTCCCCCCAGCCCCCTGCCCCAATCCCCCGTCCCACGGGCTCTGGCAGCCCTATCTCGACATCTCGGCCCCTCCATCATGTGTCTGAAACCCAGCAGCGGGTTCAGAAGTGACCCTGGGGACGGGGGGGGTGGGAGGGCTGGCAGCCAGGCTGGGATTGATCCCAGGCTGGACAGAAGACATCAAAGCTACGTGTCGGGCAGGCAGGTATCTGCCTGCGAGCCCCGTGTGCGGAACGGGGCCTGCTTGGCCCAATACACATCGGCTGCGGGACAGAGGGACACCCAGACGGGGGGCAGCAATGCTGGGGGGGCAGCTCCAGGCCCTGCCTGCCGTGGGGTCCTGCAGGGCCAGGCCGGGGCTCGGGGGACGCGAACGGCCCTTCAGCACCCTTGGGACTGGTGGGACGGGCACAAGCAGCCGGCCCCTTCTCACCTCCCTGCTCAGAGGAGCCCTCGGGGCTGTGCAAGGCACGGCCACCACCACCCGTGGGCCGGTGCCCGCGTCCCCGGGAGCTGCACGTGCTCCAGGAGGCGAAGATAAGCGCGGTTTGCTTTGGACGCACGAGGAAAGAGCACGTGAGAGCAAACAGAGCAAGGGCTTATCACAGGCACGGGTAACAGCCGTCAGCCGGCTGAGCGAGGCTGTACTCGGGCCAGAAAGTGTTATCGCTCCAACGACCGGGACACGGCCCGGGATGGAGGCCCTCCAGGAACTCTGCTCTGCCTTGCCTCAGACAAAAAGGGGAGGGAAAATGCGATGACAAAGCCAACACTTTGTCCCCCCGGACCTCCCCGGAGCACCCCAGCTGTGCAGCGCTGCCACCCACGGCTGCTTCGCCCCCCGCTGTGTGCACAACTGCACCGCCGCAGCTGCCGGCCCCGCGCGGGGGCTCAGCCTGGGACAAAGGCGGCTCCGAGCGCAAGGTGTCGGGTGAGGACCAAATGCCAGTACGGCAGGGACCTGCCCCGGCAGCCCGAGCTGCTCTTTCACACGGCTGAGGCAAGCTTGGAGCGCCAGAAACTTGGTGCAGGCAGGGGACGGAGCCCAAAAGCCCGGCTGAAGGATGTGGCACTCACTGGTCAGGGGTGTGATGGAGGGAGGAAAACTGCAAAGGGAGCAGGGGTGGCTGCAGTCCTGTGGTCCCACAGCCCCAGCAAGGTCAAGGCTGGGGTTCAGGATTGCATCAGAGCAGAGCACCCCAGGGTCACGTATCTGTCACGTACTCACAGCTTGTCCAGGTGAAGCCATTGATGTGCCCATGGCCCCAGGGCGTTCCCTCTGCAAACCCCGCAGGAATCCTGACCTGTATGGACCCCGTTTGACACCTGGCCAGGTGCTTCTCCTTCCCCAGCGATCGGCTACGAATCTGCTGCGGGCAGCCGGAGCTTTGATGCGCTCCCAGCCGTACATATGCACGCAGATACCGATGCACGGCTGCCACAGGCACAGACAAAACACTTAGCACTGAAAATACATGCTGTAATCCCTGACCCTCTGGGCAAGGAGGGTGGAACAGAATTTACAGGCATTACTTGCGAGAGCTGACACTTGCTCAGAAAACACCCCTCAGAGTTGCTTTTGTACTGACACAAAACCAGCCATCACAAGGCTCTCGCTTTGGGATGCTGCAGGCCAGGAGCTCAGATCCCAGCAGTTTTAGAACAGCCCCAGCCCCAACTCCCACCCGGGGAGCACACCAACGGCACGCAGGACTCATGCATGGATTAGTTTGTTTAGGACAGATTAGGAAAACTCGCTTCAGCACTGAGTGCGTGAATTTAATTATTGCAACTACCACCCCAAAAGCCTGTCACAGCTTTTCTGGTCTACCCCGAAAGTAACCAGCTCCAAAAATTAACGTAAAGTCTCTCAGAAACAAGGCTCCTGCTTCCTCCCCCAGGCAGCACAGACTTTGCAGTGACCAGGAAGCAGGACGGCTCCGAGCACACACGAATCTGCAACCGCTGTGCAGGGCTGTCAGCAGCCGAGCGGTTTGGTGGTGCTGTTTCTGAAAATATTTAGCTGGAGAGGTGTCGGTGCCAGCTGCAGCTCACAGCACATACCCCAGCAGCGATAGCAGCTTCTCGCTGAATGCACACACCAGAACTCAGCACTTGGTACCGAGCTGCAAGACTGATAAGGTGGCACTGGGAGGCAGTGAGCTTGAATCTGCTCCCATTAAGGTTTCAGAGAAACACTTAACCTTATCTTTAAAAATGCAAGTTTTATCAGCATCAATTGCTTTGACCCTTTCTTCTGTTACTCGTTATTAAAGGCTTGCATATCATAATGTCACAATTGGGCTTAATTAGCAGGTATTTAAGTATTATCTACTAAGACTGATTTGAGCAGACGCTTATTGTCTGTTAGGAAGCCCCAAGTTCAGGCCATGTCCTAATACGCTTTCTTTTCCTTTGAGGCACCTCCACAGCCATCAACAGGACAAGGCACCACCATCAGCACCATCTCTAAAGCAGTAACAGCAGCGTGTTAGAGACTGCACCGCAATACACACTTGTTAAAACGTATTGAGACTAGGAATTCAAATGCCTTCTTTGGAGGGCCTAAGCTAACAGTAAAACGCCTCTCAGACGAAGTTTCCTCCCTCAAAGCCAAACAAGTTCACTTTTGACTTCCCAGTTAACCCCCCAAACTGTAATGCTTGCTCTTTAAGTTATAAAAAAGGAGAACAAAGCATAAAGACAAGAATCTCAGCACAGATCACAAAGAAACAGTAACCTCACCTGCACGCTGGAAGAGAGCAAGCTGCTGTGGCAGGGCAGGAGCTGCAGCACAGGACCTGCAGGCTGCGGGCAGGGCAGGGCCAGGGGCCCCTCCGTGCTGCTCAGCAGCAGGTGGCTCCCATCGCCTTCGTCTGAGCCCCTTCCACCTGCGGCTGACTGAGCCCTGCCCCTTCTGGGGGCTGATTTGCAGAAAGGCTTTTAGGAGAAGGGCTCGCGGACACCTGCACCGTGACCTAGCAAGAGAACTATCCGAAAGCATGTGGCAAACAGCCTGTGTTAACTATTTCTGGAAGCAGACTTCCTGCGGTGACCAGGTGTCGCACAGGGCACACACAGATGTTTCCAAAGAGGGCTGCACACAGCTTTCATCTTTGGTGAAACCCAAAAGCACAGTGCTGATCTCGAGCCTGCACACAAAACTATGCGGGAATGAATAAAAAGGACAGACGCTCGGTTTATTGCATTGATCTCCATACCAGGAGAGTCCAAGTGATTTATTTCTCCCTTGTATTGCATTTCGGTAACTCTTATAGTATTAAAATGATTAACAAAAGCATAAAATTGGAAACAAAACCAATCATTGAGACTGTCTCCCCTGGCACCCCACGGCCCATCAGCAGGGGCTGTACTTGTGTATTCACACCCACACGGAGAGGCTGAGGTTCAGTCCTTGTAACAGGATACGCTCTGTTCTCGGGAGGGAAGGGGCTGCCTTTCCCAGGAAGCAGGAAGGCACTCGAGGCATGGGCTGCTTTAAGCCTGGCTGGTGGGAATCCTCAAAACAAGGTCCTGGTTCTTCACGGATGAGCACTCTCAGGGCACGTGCTTTAGATGTCCATGTCAAACTGTTCTTCTTCACCTGTCGAGAAGGACAAGACCCGAATGAGTCATCAAAGTTTCAAGTTAAACACCAAACGTTGTATTGAAGCAACAGCATCCAGCTGTGCATCCATTGTGCCTGTCTGGACTTAAAATCTGCACCCAGCCATCAAGTTTGATACCAAAACAGCCCGTGCGAGCCAAAAAGCAAGCTCTGTCCTCAGAGAGGATCGTATACACAGAGACAGACAAGAGCAGAGGCAGAGGAGATGCCCTGTGAGTAATTCCTGCACCTGTAATTCCTTACAAGAAGCAATGCAAGGAGTAACGTCGATAATCACTGGTGCAGGCTTCTGTTAGCCAAGGCAGAAATCTGCCTTCTGCACCCCTGTGCGGCTGCCATCCCAGCCCATGCAGCTCGACAGGATGCCCGCGCGGCCAGCAGTGATCTATTCCTGACAGCACGGCTCCTCTGCAAGGAAGTCACAACCTAGCGGGCACCCGGCGCGTGGCTCAGCTGCCACAGAACCCCGGAAGACACCAAAGGTCACAGCAGCGCGCAGAGGCATGGAGCCATCCTGACCCTGCACAGGTTCTCCTTGGAGCAAGCAGGGAAGGCAGCTGACGAGCATTCAGAGCTGTATTTTTAGGGACAGGATCGTTGACCACACGTGGCATCTTCAGGTTCCTTCAAGAAGTGAGCTCCGCTTTTAATTTTTAGACTGTTTGAGAGCAACACTGGCTTTCTTCCTACCACAGCGCTACAAATCCTGCTCTGAGCTGTAACCTGACCGCTTTCAAAAAAGGCAGAAACAGCTGCAAAACGGCAGAGGATGAGCAGAGGCCAGGACAGCTGCTCCCGCTCTCTCCGCAGAGGATTACTGGTGCAGTGGCATCTCCTAAATGCCAAATTAATGAGAAAAGCGTTAACGTGATACAAAAAGCGTTTGTGGGAACCAGCAACGGGCTCGGCGCGGCTCCGGGGCACTCACCTACGCTGGGTTTCTCATCGTAGTTCTGGACGTGGTTGTTCTCGATCTTCAACTCCTCCACACTTGGGCTGGTAACGCCTGGAATGTCCGGAAGGTCGGAAGGTGGCGTTTTGGCAACCGGAGAATTGCGGCACTCCATCAGAAACTTGCGATCGTAAATAATCCTGGTACCTGCAGAGACGAGGCAGCGCTGTCACACGAGCGCCAGGCTCCCAAGGAGCAGCCGCCGCCGCCGGGCTGCAGCACGGGGGGGACGCCAGACTCCAGAGATCAACACTGCAGCGGACCTTAGGTTAGGTAGGAGGGATCAGAAAGCAGGGAATAAAAGGATAAATGGGAATTCCTGCCTGGCATCTGCCTCCGGGAGCCACGTGTAACCCAGCTCCCCCAGCTGGAACCTCTCACGGGCCGGAGCACAGCCGAGCCCCAGCGCCCGCTTTGTTGGCTAAGCAGGCCACGTGCTGCCCTTTGGGAGCGAAGCGGCTCCAGCAGGCTCGGGGGGAGCTGCAGAGCTGGGGCTGTGCGAGGATTTCTAGGAACACGGCCACAGCGAACAGCGCGTGCCTGGGGAGGGAACGGCTGCTGGAAGGCGCTCACAGCCACCCGCAGGAAGGGCTCCCTCCAAACACACCGCGGCCTTCACCTGGGAAGCGCCGACAACGGCCGCTCCTCTCCCTGCGGGGTGCTGCAAACCCCCCTGGGGCTGCTGTCGCTGCTCCGCTGCCCCTCCAGCCAGAGGAAAAACTTGTTGTGTGCTCCCCTAAAAGCGCACCCGTGTGGGGAAATCAGCCAAGCTCGCTTTATTTTGAAGGACTGCTTACAAAGCGTAGCCGCACGTTGTGTTTCAGGCTGCCGATGAGCTCCCCAACACCAGAAGCCCCGTTCCTGCGCACGATTTTCCCCACGGGCCGGGGAGAAGCGACACGGCTCGGAGCTGCGTGCAGCCGGGCTGGGTCCCAGGAGGAAGGATCGCACCCCGTGAGCTCAGCTGCTGGGGCAGGGACAGATCCTGGAGCTGCAGGGTGCTGAGTGCTGGGAGCACAGCCCTGCCTCTGCCAAACCCTCTGTGTGCAAGGCCCGGAGGGAAACCTGGCTCGCTCTGGGTGCTTTCCCTGGGACGAGGCTTGGCACCAGCACCCCCCTGAGACCCCTGCCCCTCTCCCAGACGTGGCAGCTCCTGCGGTCACCCTGCACGTGGGCCCGGGGAGGCACAACGCGTGTGTGCACGTGCCCTCGGCAAGGCGAGGGGCCAAGACAAGCCCGGAGGGAGCAGCGGAAGGAACAGGCGCTGCCGAAAGGTCACCCACCGCCTCGCGTGCTCCCTGTTCCTTTATGCTGTTGTTTTAACCTCTGCCGTGAGGAGAACCAGCTTTGTCCTGCGCTGTCAGCACTCAGGGAGTTCCTCCTCTCCTGCCCGGGGGGATCAGGGAGCCCCAGAGGGGGCTGAACGAGGACCCGGATCCTTCCTGCCCATCGCTGGGACCGAGGAGCAGCAGCAGCCCCCCCGGAGGCTCCCTGTCCCCCAGGAGCAGCGCCCCGGGGGCAGGCCGGGTGCCAGCACGGCGGTCACGGGGCGCTGGGGGCTCTGCCAGGCGCACACCCTGAGAGCAAACACCGGCTGCTTGCCTTCCCCGCTCTGGGCACTCATTAACTCCCGGCACGGACAAACCCTGGCCCTGCAGGGCTCGCTGAGCGGCCGGCAGCGCTGACTGCCCGGCTCGGCTGTGACTGGCACGGGAAGGCCGCCCGGGAGCGCTGCCCCCAGCCCTGCCCCGCGGGGCTCGGCCGCCCTCACGGGACACAGCACGACAGAAATAGCAGCAGGGCTGCGGCTCCCCAGCCAGCCCGGGGCCGCCGCACAAACCCAAGCACACACGTGCGTGCGTCAGCAGCGCCGACTTCCCCTTCCCCGCCACCAAGCCCTAACCCACGGCAGCTCACGGTGCTGAAAAACCCTCGGCACGGCTCGGGAGCGGTTTCCTTTCACCCTTCCTGCTCCTCGCACCCATCTTCGGCAGCAGCGCGGGGGAAAGCTTCCCAGAGGCACGGCAAAACGACGGGGAGCGCCGGGCAGCAGGAGCACGGCCCCTGTGTGGTGCTGGGCCCCCAGAGCCCGGCCCCGAACCGAGCGGTGCCCGCAGCGGGCACGGAGGGGGGCAGCTCCCCAGCTCCCCACCCTAAGCCGTGCAGGGGGGAGCAGCAAACCCCGGGGTGTCCGGGGCCGTGGGGCACGGAGCTGCCAGGAAAAGCTAACAGGGTGCAGGGGAATAAAAGCCCCGGTGCCACGGGGAGGGGAGCACCCCTGCAGCCCCCCAGGGGTCTCCCTGCCGTGGGGCAGCACGAGCCCTTCGCTCCCTCCACCCAGAGGGACCCGCAGCTCCGGGCAGATCCCCCAAAAAGGGGAAGGGGTGCAGGGCCCCAGGCACCCCCCCCAGCCCGGTGAAAGCCCCCCCCAGCCCCGTACCACAGCCCCGTCTCTCTCCGAAGGGGGGAGGCACCCCCAACCCGCACGGAGCCCCCTCCCCAAAAAAACACCCCAAGAAAACCCCTCTGGGGACCCCCACCCCCCAAAAAAGCCCCCTCCGGGACACCCCCAAGGAGAGGGACCCCCCCAAAAATAGAGGGGACCCCCCCCAAAGAGAAGAAAACCGTCCAAAAAGGGGGAACCCTCCGGAAAAGAGGGGGAAGCCCCCCAAAGGAGGGACCCCCCCCAAAAAAGGGGAAAACCCCCCCAAAAGGGGGAAAAGCCCCCCCAAAAGGGGGCCTCCCTCCAGAAGACCCCCCCCCAGCCGAGCCCCCCCGCCCCTCAGCGCGGTCCCAGTGCCGGTCCCGCCTCCCCCCGCCCCGCAGCCGCTCACCGCCCGGCGTGGTCCCGAAGACGGTGCCCCCCGGCGTGGTGCTGTAGTCCCCGGGGGGCAGCGGGGCGCCGTCGGGCAGGGTGAGGCGCTTGCCGGGCCCCGGGATGTCGCGGCTCGGCGTCTGCCCCTGGCAGCAGCGCCCCGACATGGCGGCCACCCTGCCGCCCCGCCGCCCTGCCCGCCGCTTCCGGCGCGGAGCCCGCCCCTTCCGGCGCCGGGCGGCACGGGAAATGGGCGGGGACTATGGGGCGGGGCCTAAAAGGGGGGCGGAGTCTGTCTGGAGGCGGGGTCTAGCGGGGCGAGACAATCGGGGGCGTGGTCTAGCGGCGATGGGCGGGGACATGGGCGGGGCCAGGTGGGGCCGGGGCCTCTGGGTCCCTGTGCCCGCCTCTACCGGTTCCCTGCCCCGGTGCTCCGCGGGGGCGGGGGCTCCCAGTGCCCCCAGTGCCCCCAGTGCTCCCAGTGCTCCCAGTGCACCGTCCCGGCGGTGACACCGGCTGTCGCTGTCCCTCCTCCAAGAGGAATGTGGGGCCCGGCGGCGGTGCCGGGCCGTGGCTGTCAGCGGCCCGCAGGGGTCAGCCTGGCCGAGCCCTGGCAGCGCCCTGGGCCCAACAGATGGAGCTCGGCTCCCGCTGGCCAGGGCTGAGTCTGAAAACGGTGCAGGAAACGTTAAGAGCACTGCTGTGCTGCCCAGAGCACTGCCTGTGCCCATCCCTTCCCATCCCCATCTCATCCCCATCCCATCCCCATCCCATCCCCATCCCATCCCCATCCCATCCCCTTCCCATCCCCATCCCATCCCCATCCCATCCCCATCTCATCCCCATCC
>CM021752.1:4740126-4777681 GCA_011075105.1 Heteronetta atricapilla | reverse complement strand
GGGCTCCGCGGGGCCGGGCCGGGCCGGGCGGGCGGCGGAGCGGCGGCGGCGGCGGCCCCGGCGAGACAAAACCCTTCCCCTTCCCCACCGACACGTCAAATAGCCCCGATGGCGGCCGCGCTCCGAGGGGGCCGGCGCCGCGCACCAATCCGAGCCCGGCCGGGCCCCCGGGGCGGGGAGAGCCGCCGGTGGGGGGGGCGAGCCGCCGTGCTGCCGCCGCGCCGCCGCGTGGGGGAGAGCCGCCCGGCTCGGCTCGGCATCGCCCGGCTCGGCTCGGCATCGCTCGGCTCGGCAAGGCTCGGCATTGCTCAGCTCGGCATCGCCCTGCCCGGCTGGGCATCGTCCGGCATCCCCCGGCATCCCCCCGCTTCGGCACGGCTCGCCTCGGCACGGCACGGCACGGCGCAGCTGGGCATCGCACGGCACGGCACGGCTCGGCATCGCATGGCTTGGCGTGGCCTGGCACAGCTCGGTTGACAGGGCACGGCTCAGCTTGGCTGGCACGCCTTGGAATAGCACGGCACGGCCCTGCTGGCATGGCTCGGCTGGTGTGGCTTATCACGGCACGGCACGGCTCAGCCGGCACACCACGGCGTGGGTGGCATGGCTTGGCTGCCGAGACATGGCTCGGCTAAAACTACCCTGGCACAGTTCAGCACGGCACGGCTCAGCTCAGCACCCTGCAGCCACCCCGGCAGCACTGTCCCCTGCCCCGATGGGGGGACACCTCCAGGTCACAGCACAGCCCCTGTGGGTTGCTGGTAGGGCAGCGGTGCCGTCCAGCCCCAAAGCGTGTACACACTCATTTTGCACGTGGTGCAATCACCGGCATTTAAATGATTGTCGGCGGCAGCGCTGGCTGTGGCACAGCGTTTGCTGTGGGCTGGTGGTCACCAATCTCACGCCACCAGCGACCCGCAGCCATCAGGGCATGCACCCCGTGCACCTGCAGCTCCATGAACTGGTCAGAGCTGAGCCAGGCCCACAAAACGTGTCCCTTCCATGCGTTGCTACCAAGAAGACTCATTGCTTCCAGTGGTTTTCCACTCCCTTTGGTTCACAGTCTTAAAAATTTGCCAGTGACAGCGCAGACTCCTGTATAACTAATTAAACTTCTCGACAATTAACTTCCAATTTCTAGTTGCCTTTCCCGGATGGCTTTTCATTAAGTTCACAGACTCAGGAGGCTCTGGGCTGGGGGGCTGGAAGCCTCCATCCTGCTGGGCCCTGGCTCTGGATGGGGGAATGGGGGCTTGGAGAGACCTGCAAGGGCTGGGGGGCACCACGGGGGTGTGCGAGGCTGGGTTGGGGCCAGGACCGGTGACTTTGGGCCCAATGAATGTGGCTCCTGGGGGGAGCGGAGGAGAAGAGCTGGGCACCACGCTCGCAGCACCAACGCAGCTGATCCCATCTGCCCGGTCATGTACCAAAACCCGAAGGAACGGCTTCTCAGCGCGCGGGGGTGATGTCATTGCTGCTCTGTTAAAACCAAGGCTTATCTGGAACAAATTACCTATTGAGAGCCTGGTAACCCTGTCTCTTTGATTGGCCTGGAATACCGTGAACGTTTTCGTAACACGGAGCGTTTGACATTTTCCTGCTTTCTTTCACGTGCATCTGGCTGAAGGTCGCCCACGGGGCGCTGCGTGGCGGTGCCTTGCGCGTGGCCGGGGAGGCGGCCGGGGGCACGGACCCACCTCTGCCTTCGCCGGGTTTGGGTTTCGAGTCCCTCCCGCCTGCCCGGAGAGGGAGAGAGAGAGACAGGGACGTCTAATTAATCATATTAAACCCTGACAGATGCTTTATGTTACAACAATGTTGCTATTATTAAGTTCGTACCGCCACCCCTTCCAGAGCCTGAGCACGCCCGGTTCTGGGAAAAAAGCCTTTGCTGGATCTCCCCCAGCGCGCCGGCATCGCCGTGGCACAGCGCGGCGTCCAGGCCGCGTCTCCAACCACTATCAATCACGCCGATTGTCGGACCTGTCAATTTTGCCTCTTTGTGAGGCTTTTCTTCTCCCCCCCTCCCCACCCAAAGCTGACCGCGAGATTGATTCAATCCGGACAGCGTGGATGTAAAAGGAGAGGCCTGCCTTTCAAAGGAGCCATTCAAGGCAGAAGGAAATCGAAAAAAAATCTTTCCTCAAAGTAATTCAAGTTGCATGCCAACAACAACAACGGCGTTAACAAAATAAAATAAAATAAGGTGGGACAAGTGTGTAACTGCTGGGCCATCCAGCAGCCGCTCGCGGGACAGCGGGCGCCGGGGCTGCTTCGCCACCTCCCCGAGGCACCCGTGGCACCGGGGAGGCAGCACCTTAGGTGCCAGAGGCCCCAGCACCAGCGACTTTTCCACCCGTAATGGGAACTGGGGTGCAGCAGGGCTGCTCATCGGGCCCCAGCTTCTTTCCCTTCCAACAAGCTGCCGAATGCCGAAGCTGCGCAGGGAGCGCCGGCACCGCCGCGTGCACCAGGGAGCAAACTTCTGCATTTGGCTGGAATAAAAACATCATGGAAGGATCACTGCAGATTGCGAACCCTGCTCCACGTTGCACTGTTAGGAGCGCTTACTGATGGTCTTCTGCACGTTAAAATCTGTGTGGGTCCTGTTGTCGTTAAGGAGAAGAGCAACCAGAGGGAGAGAAAGCAAAATGTCCCCACGTCGTGCCCACCCTGCCCCGCCACAAGTCCCCCTGTGCCTGGAGAGTGCCTCTCGCCACGGGTATTCAGGTGAAGCGGGCGAGACCCCTCGCCACGTAAGAATAACACGGTGCACTAAATGAAGAGCAAAATATTTTGAATGCAAGCAGAGCCAAAAAAGACAGAAAGCCTCCATGAGTGCTTTCAGAAATGACTGATGGTGTTTTGCTCATTAGGCAGTGCCAAAAGGTGCCGTCCGGGGACGGCGCAGGCGATGCCGCAGGTATTTTTAAAGAGGGGAAGAGAAAAGCGTACCAGGAGAGGAGAGATGTGCAGGGAAGCGTGGCTCGGGACGGCGCTCCTGCCTTCCAGAGAGCCCTTCCCAGGCAGCTGTCCTACAAACCTGCACTAAATTCTTGTGCATTAAATGCACGGGCACTGAGCTGCATCGAAAGGAGGTGCTCTCCCTGGGGAGCCCCTGTTCTGCAGCAGCTCCCTCCCCAGTGCTGCTCCCTGGGGAGCCGTGTGGGTGCCTGGCAGCCCAGCACCAGGATGGGGACGAGGGCACGGGAGCACAGGTGCCATCAGCCAGGTCCCACCAAGGCCTTGGGGCAGCTGTGGGGTCCCCAGGATGCAGGGAGGAACCCAAGGGGACCCCCCAGCTGCGGGCTGGGGACCCCAGAGGCTCATTTCAAGCCAAGCTTTCATCAGTGCTGTGGACCTGCTGCTCCGTAGGCGAATCGCCTCTGGTGAGCGGTTCTGTAAGGGAGATCCTGCCCGTGTGTGCGAGGCAGAGCCTGGAGCCGCCGGGCTGCCCGCGCCGCGTCCACCTTCCCCCAGCGCTGCGCCAGCCGGGGCCGCGCCGCGAGCTGCAGAACAAGTGCATAAAAATGATCTTATTTATTACAGGAGACATGTTTTAAAACAACTGACAAAATTGCAAGATGTAAAACGACAAGCAAGTGCTTTTTCTTTTTTAAACCCATATAGACTTCTGGCAATGATAAAAATAGTGTTTTCTTTTTTAAAGTTGGAATTAATCTTTCTTTCGAAAGCAATCATGCAGCAGGAAAAGCAGGAAGACACTCAGATATTAACTGGTGCTCACTGGATGATGGTTACTTATTGGATAGCCTGGTAGCTGGCTTTCCTCTGCAGAGCGATTAACATTAAAGAACTGCGCGAACATTAAAGGAAAAAAGGTGAGATTTTCCCTCCCCCCCCCATTCCCTTGATGTGTGACTAACAGCTGTTTTTCTGTGTGACAAATCAGTGGGGTCTTCCTGTTGTTGATGTAATGAAGCTGTTTCCTGGTGTGAAATTCTACAGGATAAATTGCACGAGGGGGAGGAGAACATCACACACTTATCAAAGTGCTGCGGAGGGAAGAAAAGCGCTCCTCTATTCGGCAGGGATGGGCAGCAGATCAAAACGCCCAGCGTGGCTGACATTGGGTCACGGTGACATTAGTTAAGACTTTTTTTTTTTTTGCCTGTTTATCTTCTCAGCGTTGTGCCGCGCTGGGCAGAGTGGCGGTCTTTACAAAGATGCTTTGTCGGTGGGGACAATTCGGGGCATTTCCCCCCCCCGTCACCCAGCCCCAGTTCACACCGCGGTGGCGCAGGGAGGGGTCCCCGCGGGGTAAAAGGCTGCAGGGATCTGCACCACGGGGTCCGGCTCGTGTGCCTCAGTTTCCCCATCTGTAAAATGGGAACGTGAGAGAGATCCCCACGTCCTTTAGCATGGGGAAGGGGCCGCGGGTGGGTGCTGGCCCCCTCCAGCAGCAATGTGGGGACACGGACGCACCCCAAGGCTGGCCCCTGGGGCTCTGTCCCCGTGGGTGCATTGAGCCCTCAGACGCACACGACATCTCTTGTACCTCTGCTTTCCTTTTATTTTCCTTGCCAGTGTTAGTTAATTAAACTATGCAAATTAAAACAACTTAATTTATATAATATCAGTACCAGAGCCTCAAACCATTTGGTGTAGCTCATCTGGCACGTACGTTACATAAAATGTTTGGAGCGGCTCTAATAAAAATGAAAAAGGCTGTAAATCAAGTTTAATTTATTCATTTTCTGTATGGTATGAAAGCATGCCAAAATCAGATTATTTATGAGCCCTTCATAACAATAGGCATTTTTATTGGTTGCAAATGACAAAAGGGCTTCTCAGAGGGATTTTTTTCTTCTTTTAAATTTTTCGAATGCCTTTTCAGAAACATTTACTTTTTGGACTCTATGATCTCAAAGAAAAATATTTAATCATTGATACAGTAAAAATAATTTATATTTAGATCTTGAAAAACACATCAGACTTTAAAACATAAATATACATAGCTAATCCGGCCCAAAGGCTCAGGCTTTTCTGCACACCACAGGTTATGGAAAAGAGCTGTGATTTGTGCCCACGTTCTTAAGTTTCCCATTAAGAACATAATCTCCCATTCGTCTTCACAAGTTGTCTGAGCGACTCGGTTGGCTTTTTGGTTTGTTTCTTTTTTAGCTTTTACCCATGAGCTGGGGGGGTTCATGGGCACACACGTGCTTTAGGTGCGCTCTGCCCTCGTGCTGCGTGGCCGCCCGCTTGTGCCTCTGCGCACAGAACTCGGCGCACCACGGATTTCCTTCCCTTCACCCATCTACGTAGAGCTTAGGGATATGGTTTAGTGGGGACTGTTAGTGTTAGGTCAGAGGTTGGACTCGATGATCTTGAGGTCTCTTCCAACCTAGAAACTCTGTGATTCTGTGATCTGCAGCTAATTCCCAAAGTCTCCGTCTCGGCGGTGTGGCTGCATCCCGTGAGCTCTCCCACCTGGTAAGGTCGGCCGGCCGCGCTGAGGCACAGAGCATCGGCCATAAAACCACTGCCTGGCCTCTGCCTCCCACCTTTCCCTTCACTGCCTTTTGTCCTCGATCTGATACAGGTGGAACCAGAGCTGGGGATGGGCGAGGGCTCCCTGCGGAGCGCCGGGGGCGATGCTGGCGCCTGGCTTGCCCTAACCCTGTCCCCATCCAGGCTTGGCTTGGCCAGGCACCCCCCTGCAAGGGATGCTGCGCCTGGCCTGGCCCATCCTGAGGGAGAAAGGAGGAAAAAAAAAAGAGAAAAAGAGGGAACCCCCTCCCCGGGAGATTTAGCATCCAGGATCTGTCAGTCACCGGGAGCTTTTGGTAAAAGGGGCCCCTTGTCAACCTCTGCCTTTGATGTGACTGGGACGGAGGTGCTCAATTAAAAGCCTATCAGTCTGTAAGTAAATCAACGCCTATCAGGCTTGTCACATCAAACAAACGATTATTGCACGAACCCGCCCACCCCATTAATCTGGCTGTTCCTTCTTGACAGCTCAGGGTCAGGGCACTGTAAATCCTGCACTGGATTGCAGCCACCTGGAGCAGGATTAAAGCAGCCCTGCAGCATGTACTGCTGCACCCAATTACTCCCCGGCGAGCGGGGGGCACCCAGCAGCCATGGGGTGCTCGGCACGGGGCTGGGGTCCCCATCAGTGCTGGGCTTTGCAAGGCCACCAGAGGTTTGGTGGTGCCACAGGGCTGTGCCAGGGGTTGGCATGCGTTGGCATGAGGGATGCTGCTTGGTCTGGAGAGCTCGTGGGTGCCAGCAACCAGCGCTGGACCAACATCACCAGCACCCACATGGATAATGTGGGAGCAGCTCCAAAGGGGGCTCTGGAAGGCTGTTGTCTTCGGGGATGGTTGTGCTACAGCCAGGAACTCGTCAGTTTGGAGGGTCAGCTGTGCAGCTGTGTCTTTCCATGGCTCACTGCATCCCTCCCTGTGCACTGCGCAGGTCGTGTGGGATCCTGTGACCGCTGGCAGGGCCTCACGCCTGGGTGCCTCTCACTACCTCGTGCTAAAAGGAACGAAGGGCTGAGCCCTCAGATGCTCCGTGGGGCAGCAACGCCAGCACCACTTGGGTTTTCCCATGGGACAGCACAAGGCGAGGAGCCTTGGGGAGCTGCAGGGCTCTGGAGCAAGCGCCCGAGCCGGGGACGAGGTGGCCCCGGGGGAGCACCCAGTGAGCGCGGCCGGGCCACTGGCTGCGGAGAACAAGCGGCTCCATTCAGGGGGAGGCCGGAGCCAAAGCTCCCTGAAAAGCCTCTGTGCTGCGGCGGGGCGGCCTGGGGGCAGCTGGGGCTTGTGACGCCTCCGCACAGAGGCGAGGGCTGTTTTTGCCAAGGGAAAGCCCAGCCTCGCATCACATGAGGGCAGCGCGCGGGGCAGGAGCGAGGGGGGACGCAGCCGGGATTTGCTCCTGTGGTCCCCACCCCATGGCCGTGCACAGCCCTGGGGGGCACAGCCCCAAGGGACGGGGCCGGCACGAGCGGAGGTGACACCAAACAGGAGCCAGACTCGCCGGGCTGAGCTTGATACGGCAACACGGCATCTTGTGCCGATAAGCGGTGTCGGCCCCGGGCGGATCGCCGTCACCCCTCACTGCCACCTGTCAGCCCCCCGGGCACCCTCAGATCCCCAGGCACATCGGGTGACACCTCTGGCCCCGCGCCGATAACGGCACCGTGTCCCCGAGCCCAGCCAGCGCTGCCTGCCCGGGGTGCTGGGCGATGGGGGGCCGGGCCCCCGGGAGTTTATCTCCCACACATGATCAATGCCGAGTTTAAGTAAGGTTTATTGGTATCTGTAATTTAACATGACATATTTCTAGCACGAATTACTCTGAGATCATCTTGTGCATAAAATATGACAGGAATCTTTTAAGTGCAAGCATAGTTCTCAGTTAATTTAATAACCGAGATGGAAAATGGAATAGCATTAAATTTAATATTATACATAATGCTCCTACACTTCCTTCACCTGCTGCTGGCATCATTTGTTTTCCCTTCTTCCTCATTTACAGCCCTCTCGGCCCAAATTGTCCTGGAGCTCTGCCTGCCCGCCCAGCCGGGGGGGCCAAGAGGGGCTGCGACGCCCAGGAGCTCGGCTCTCTCCTGCTCCCCGCGTCTCCCCATCCCACACAAAGGCACCGGGATGTGGTGGGTGCCCCTCTCCTCTCCCTGCTCTGTGGCGAAGCAGCGGCTGGCTGGAGCATGAAGCCCAGCTTTTCCCTGTAATCCCCCTGCAGATGCAGCTCTCGCACGCGCTCGCAGCGTGCCTGGCATGGCCTGCAAACCCTCAGTCCTGGTGGTCCGAGTCCTGCGGCGGAGCTGCTTCGCTCGCCTGTTATTGCGCTCTGCTCCTTCCTGTGGGTCTCCCCAGAACGACCTGTTTCATATGCCACATGCTGAATAACAACATGGATGGCCTTCGTGGCTATGAAACTAAACTAGCTCTTTATTAAGCGAACCGTTTCCAAACCAAGCCTGCAGCCAGCATCTGGCCCCGTGCGCACAGGCACGTTCAGGGCTCCTCTTCCAAACTCTTCCCACTCGCCCTTTCCTCCGTCCCCCAGCTCTGTGCAGGCAGCCACCAAGAGCAAGCTCCATCTGCGACTGTTCAATGATAAAACCAGGCCCTGCTGCAGGACAGCGCTGCCTCGAAGGCAGAGAAGCAGTTGCATGTGAAAGACCACGGTGCACAAAGATGCTTCTGGAGCAGATCGCAGCAAAGCCTCATCCGGCACGCACGGCATGGGCAGGATTCTGGCTCTGCTGCCCCTCCTGCCTCTGCGCCCACTGCCAGGAGGCTGCAGGATGGAGCTGGGAGCGTTCAGCCCTGGAGACGCTGCTGAGCAAACCGAAGCTGCACTGAGGATGAGTGCAGCCAGCTCCAAGGCTGGCAGCAGACAAGGGGTTAACTCAACCCGCACTGGCTAATTCACCCTTCTGCTCAAGCCTCCGAGAGGAGGGGAGGACAGGGTGTAATTGCTGGGCTAGCAGAGCCTACTTGACCTGCTGAGCCCGTCCCTGTTCATGTCTTGCTCTCGCCCTGTGCTCTCAGCTTCGCTGCTGATCCCTGCAGCCGCTGCTCTCCATCAACGCCTGCCTGAAAACCGCTCCTGCTGTAATTACCCGAACGGCCAAACCCACCCCCCAGCACGGCTGGTGGCAGAAAAACGGAGCTGACCCAATTCTGCAAGAAATCTGCCCAACTGCTGCACGTGGTGGCAGAGCCCGACCTCCCCAAGGATGTACCCGGGACGTGCGGCGGGTACGGGGATGTGCCCGGGTGCCCCAGAGGGGTCCCCGATGGGGAGGGGGGGGACCAGGGGCCAACATCCCAGGATCTATTTGCCACGATGGCTGGAGACAGTCCGCACCAGGTTTTCTGTTCGCTGCAGGATTTGGGAGCTTGGCAAGCGCTCGGTGAATGCCCGCGCTGCAGAAATGATCAATAAAGCTCTCAGCCTCATCCCTTCCCATCCAGCCTCGGCGCCTGATTTAAGGGGCTCCGGTACCGTGCACATCGCCTCCGCCAGCAAGGTGTCAGCACCCAGCGCCGGGTTATTGCTGCGAAGGAGCTGCCGGCAGGATTGGTGCCTCCAGCCCTTGTCTGGTGTGGTTCAAAGGGCTCCCGTGCTGCGATGAAAGCGGTGTTGTTGGAGGGATTACGGCGGGGAGGGGAGGCTGGTGTTGCTAGGAACGAAGTGGGCTCTTTATCAGAGAGTAGCAGAGCCTGACAGCGCTGTAACTCTCTCTTCTTAAGGAGATGAGCTTGCAATAAACCGAGGAGCACATTAGAGGTAACGAGACAAAATGGCAGGGTTTTGAAAGCCCAGCAAAAGCAATAATACAGCCTCGAACAGAGAGACCACTCAGCTTACCTCTGGCTTTTGGAAACGCGACAATGTTTTTGCAATGCTGCCAGAACAGTTCTTTACTGTAACTTGGAAAGTCTCGCGCGCGGGTTTCAACACCTCACTCTCACACCACATAATGCAAAAGCTAATTCTACTTTCAGGCTGATGTCAACATTCCCCTTTACTGCCACGGCGAAATGTGAAGACTACATTAATTTGCATTTGCTGTGTGCAAGTAACGCGTTCCAGATAATCATGGTAACTCCTCAAAGGTATAGACGAGAATTTCCTGGATAATGTGCTGGATGGAAAAAGCTGATGAGATCCAGGAGAAGGAAACGGCATTGTGTGTTTTCATAACTCCACCTGGAAGCTGTGGAGCCGAGAAATACGGGCTGCGGCGGTGCAGGCTGGGCTGGGCTGGCTGCCTCACCGTGGGGAGGGCGAAGTTGGGGGGCTGGGGGCATGGGGGGCATCTCCGCTCCTCCTGCCCCTTCCCCAGCTCCGAGCTTTGGTGGGGGAATTAGGGCTCTGCTCATGATTTTGGTGGGCAGAGAGCGAGGTTTTCCCACCTAAGTGCTGCCCGGAGCCCTGGGCGGTACGAGGCAGCCCGCGGCGGCTCCGGCTCACGTAGGAGCAGAGGCACGGAGCCGAGACTGAGCAGGTCACGGGGAGATGTGCAGCACCGCTGGGAGCTGCCCGGATCCCTTCTGATTCCCACTTCAGCAAATTAAAACTCACTGAATAAGCCCCGGCCTTTCCCACCAGATGTGTATTTCTACAGAGAAAGAAGCCAGACGCCGTGGTGACCGGCTGGGTTTGGGCGGACATTTGCATTCACTTGCTGGAAGAGCATCACCCGGTGCCTAGAAGATCCAGGGTTTAAGAAACAAGACATTGAAAAGCCTCAGGAAGGGGCACAGCTGGGCCACGAAGCCTTTAATACCCCGTTGCAGCAGGCGTCCATTTCTCCATGAAACGAATAGCCCATCACTGACCAGAAGTCACACAATTATTACTTTAAGCAATGTGCTGAAAATATAGACACTCGGCCCTGGGATAATAATGACCCTTTGTCTGTGGACCTGATGAATACCTCGAGCCCTGGGTGCCGGCACAAAGCTCGCCTCGTGCCCTGCAGTGAATTTACGGGGGTGGACTCCGAGGCTCCTCCTGCACGTGCGCGCCCCGGCCGGGGTACGTGGGCAGCGGGGATGGATTTTCCATCACCCCTGATGTATCGTGCCCCAGATGATGGCAATCATCTCGCATCCAGGCAGCATCTCTCCTGCTGAAGCCTTTCGAGGGGCTCTGCAAGCCCAGGAGCCGGGAAGCACACCCGGAGCTGCCCGGAGGAGTGGGCTGGGGATGGGGGTCTGGGGTCTGGGGACCCTCATGCCCCAAATCTGCCCCAAATCCCGTCCTTGGCCCCTGCCCCATGGAAACTGCAGGCAGGGATCCCGCGGTGGCGTGTGGGAGCGATGAATTCATTTCCATTTATGATCTGTTATGATGATACCCCTGAAGGATAAAAGTCTATACATAATAATCTCTCTCTTCAGCTTTGTTAACAACTTCAATTAACAGAGAGCTGTGTAATGCTTCATCAGCCGTTTGGATTACAGATGAAATTAAGCCATCATATTTATGAACTACACGGCGAGTTCGAGGAGGACTCCACATATTTTACATTTAATAACTCGCCCTCTCGTTTTATTTATAATGTTAATAATGATTTGGTGGCTGCTTTGGGGGGAAAACATAAATGACAAAGAGAGCGAGCCGGGTGGGGAGGGAGCGCGGAGCCGTGCTGTACGGGAGCAGCTCGCTGTCAATACCGAGCTGCGTGGCCCTGCCTGGGTTTGCTTTCTCCTTAATCTGCCTGGGTTTGCTTTCTCCTTAATTTTTGGCGGAGCAGCCCCGCAGCGAGGGCCGTGGGGCCGGGGACAGGCAGGCAGCGCCGCCAGGACAGCGCCTCGGTGCCACCCTCGCCGATTTATCCGCAGCCGGGAAAGTCGCTGCAGCCCTCCCAGCCCCATCTGCAGCCCGGGCACACCGCGAGGCTGAGCAAGGTTAATTAATTTGAGCGAGGACTGAAGCCTAAGAGATGGGGAGCAGCGCATTGAAAGATGATGGCTGGCAAAAATCATTAGAAGCATCTTTCAACAATCTATATACCGTTATCGATCCTGTTATAGATCATGTTCCTTTCCCCTTTTTTGCAGGATCTTCTGGATCGATACAGCAAGTGCATTGAGACTGTAGCAACACATTTAAAACCTTATAAAAGGTTATTTAGTTGCTAACAGTGCAGCAGTTTCTGCAAAGCCTGCCAAAA
The DNA here is from genome assembly GCA_011075105.1 of Heteronetta atricapilla. Lineage (NCBI taxonomy): Eukaryota > Metazoa > Chordata > Aves > Anseriformes > Anatidae > Heteronetta > Heteronetta atricapilla. The sequence goes on along the minus strand of CM021752.1, from coordinate 4,765,992 downwards.
GGTTACAGCTTTTTGGGCATCATAAATTACAGACGACAGGGAAAAAAAGTAAGTGCGGTTTTCTTTATTGTCTCAATGATGGATGGGCTCCTGAACAAGACACAAAATACATCATATCACCTTTAATGGGACCACATTTCTGTAGCCATAACTCACAATTTTAAAATAGAAAATGGTGAAATATGGCGTTGTATATTCCACTCCTGACATATTTATGAGTCCTTCCCTTCTTATAAATACAGTGATTGCTATTTCAAAGCAGCATGTCAGGTATGAACAGAGCACAAACAGCTGGTGCGATTGAAAAATTATAGCCAGAGTTGGACGTTTTCAAAAACTCTCTCTAGCAGCAGTAAATTTACAATGTTTGCACTAACTGTTATTAAAACCAAATCCATATCTTGGCAACAGGAATCCGCCGCTCCGAAACAGCTGGCGTGACGGTGCTGCCGACAGCCGGGGCGAGCCCGGGGGGGGGTGGGCGGTGGGCTCTGGGCTTCGCCCTGGGGCTGACCCGGGGGTCCCGTTCCCCCCAGCCAGCGTGGACTGGGGTCCCCAAGGGGAACCGGCAGCCCCCAGTGGCCCTGTTGGAGCGAGGGGCTGCGGCTCCGGACCCTCTCTCGTTTTGCTGCAGCCGGGGCTGGCCGCTGAGCGTGCCGCCCGCGCACGCTGGGAGCCCGGAGCCGTTCCTGGATCATTATTTCCATCCACTCCGCAGGAGCGCTTTGCTGGTGAATACCTCGCAGAAGGAAGGCTGCCAAGAGCCCTCCTGAACATTCGCCGGCCCCTGGGAGCACCGGGAATTCTCCAGCCTCATTTAGGCGCACAAAAGGCCTCTAATTAGCTTTTTGTTTAGTCCGATTATGAATGTGAGTTTTGACCTTTCAAAGCGATCGGCTTCCTAAGCTCACGAATTTGCAGCGCGGCGGTTTCTGTGCCTCAACCCCAGCCCAGGGCCGGGCTGCTGGTCCTGGCTCTCCCCTCTCTCCCCGCAGCAGCCCCCAGCCCCTGCCCAGCCCACCCCTGGCCACGGACGGGGACCAAGGGCATGGGGGCTCCCGGCCCCCTCCCATCAACCCGAGGGGAACAAGGGGCTCTTGGCGCTCTCTGTGGCGGCGAAATCCAGAAGCCTTTATCGCTGATTTGCATTCCTTTATCTGGGCAAGGCCCTCCAGAGGTGCATTTTATTACCCTGGATTATTAAACAAAAACTTTTTGATAATGAGACGTCAGGAGCTTGGCGCTCCTGCCGCAGCCGCCTTATCAGCCGCGTGCTCGGCGCGCCGGCCCTCGCGCGGGGTCTCTCCTATCTCCGGCTGCGATTAGCCGGCCCCGCTGCAAGATGTCCTGGCTCCCGGATCATGAATAAAAGGAGATAAATTCTTGCTCGGGGTAAGCCTTCGTGGAGAGCTGCTCCTGGGTCTGATAGCTCGTGGCTTTGTGGGGCTGAACGGGAAGGTGGGGGTCCGGAGATGTGGAGATACCCGCCGCCCCTGCCTTTCCTCCCCTCCGAGGGAAGGAGGCTGGGGGCTTGGCGTAGGATGAGGGCTGGGGAAATCCAGCACCTGAAACCCCATTTTGGTGTGGGGGGAAGCGCTACCACCCCCACCCCACCCTGGCCATGGGGCTGCAGCCCCTCCAGCCCCACTGCAGCCCTTCCAGCCCTACCACAACTCCTCCAGTCCCACTGCAACCCTCCCATGGAGGCTGCGGATTTGGGGCAGTGATTTCTGCACTAAACACCCCCAGTCCCTGCGTCCCCCTCCCCTGTGACCCCAGCACCCACATCTCTCATCCTCGGCACGCCGCGAGCCCCCTTCCTCCCCGCAGCCTCCTCCCTCCCCACACCGGTGTCTATAATATTTTCTTTCCTGCACACATGCGAGGACCTTTGAGTTGACTGCTCTGTTTTATAACATCGCTGTTTCCTGGCCTGGCTTTATTACATCTGTTCTTTGGGGTATGGTGTTATAAATTGGGTATGTGATGACGTGTAATCACTAACTGCAAAGCCAATACATTTTCGCTGCAACAGCAGCAAGACAAATAAAGGAGAGAAGGAGAGGCTGGCGAGGCTCTGACAAAGGGAGATATATACACAGGCAGATGCAGATATAATTTAAAAATCTGATTGGGGACTGAAAGCAACGTTATCCTAAGGAGCACCAGGGGTGCGGGCATCCTCACTCGCCGGGCTCTGTGAGTCCAGCACCCAGCACATCCCCGTGCTGTGCTCCCAACAAAGACCCAACAGCCCGGCCCGGCGCGGGCGTCACGCTTGGCAAGCGATTAAAACACTTCTTAGCCCTGTAACTACGTCTGGTGGGGCTGAGGCTTGAGTCAGCGCGAGCCAAACCCAGCCTGGGCTGCTGCGGCAGGGTGAGCTGAACCAGCCCAGCTGTCCTTAGGAGCAATAATCGCTTGTGCAACTGTGCAAATGTGGCCGGCGAAGATGGGACGGGAGATAAATGGGAGGGAGTCAACCAGCTGCAACTTAAGATGTGCCTGTATGCTGCTGCACCGGTTTATCATGATAAATGTCATCGGAAAATCAATTCTCTGTGTACTTTTGGGAATTACAACTATCATTTTGGGGTGATTTATTTGCTGTATAACACGGACAAGGGCTCTTTGTTCATCATTTTGAAAGTTCATTTAAAATTGCTTGGAGTTCTTGGTTTTCCACGACAGCACGGCCGACGAGTGCCATGCCAGCGCCCGCTGCAGCGCCGCTTCTTGGGAGCGGCGGCGGCTGGGATTTGTGATGCACCAGGGGCAGACGTTCCCTTTTTCTGTTCCCTGCCAGCACCAAACCTGTTCGTCCTGCCCTTCTGCTTGCATGGGGAGGCCGGGAAGCTTCCCGGGATGGGCGTCCTGCCTCGTTTCGCTCTGCTGCCGGCACCGCTGCCCTGCACGCCCGCGCCGAGAGGAGCTGCCATGGGGCCATGGTGGGAGGACTCCGGGCAGGGGACGGGCTTCGGGAGAGAAAGGGCATGGAAAGAGTTGGAACAACCCCAAGTGGGGTAATTTGGCCATGCCAAAGATTTAGGCTGGAAATTAGAAGGAAGCTGAAACTCCTCAGGGAGCGAGCCCAGGCTCCCCAGGCTGTGAGGGGCTCTCGCCACCTCCAGACCATGGCGCGCCTTAGTGTTCATGCTGGTTTCATCCCGTGGTATTTAGGTAAAGTTCAGGAAAACCATTGCCATGTAAATCTCCGAGCCACTGGGAAGTTTAGACCTATCAGACATTAATCATTTGTTGATAAAACCCCCAGCTCAGCCCTGGAACTGCGCCCTTCATGGGGAGGCTTCAAGGAGGAGAGCTCCCCGGGATGCCTGCAAGGGATGGGTGAGGAAGGGACCCCTCTTCCTGCCCCCAAATGAACACCCAAATATCACCTCAGGTCCAGGGGCTGTGTGAGGCCTGATCCAGCTGCGTCCCCCCTTGCGCTGGGGCAGCCGCTCTCAGCCGCCTCTTGGATGGGCACCCGGTGTTGGGCTGTGTTCCCAGCACCTAAAAACAGTGCTGGCGCTGCACATGTATTTTTTTATAGTTGTTTATACCAGGTGTGTGCTTCAGCATTGGGGGCTTTAATTACAAGGAGGAAGAAATGCGCTCGGTGGTTTTGCATTACAGATTGGAGTGTAAACCTCAAATAAATCACGCGGAAGCAGTTGACAGTGAGCAGAGGCTGTCGCGGGGAGAAAGCCAGGCCACGGCAGCTTTCCTGCAGCCCTGTCCCCAAGCAGTGAGCGTGCTGCGGGGCCCCCTGCCCACCGTGCTGCCTGCATGGCCAGGCTGGAGGTTTCTGAAGCCATCGGGCTGCTCGCAGTGCAGCGGCACTGTGCAGTGCCATGCAGCGCTGTGCCGTGCCGTGAAGCACTGTGCCATGTCATGAAGCACTGTGCAATATCATGCAGCACTGTGCAATATCATGCAGCAATGTGCAATATCATGCAGCAATGTGCAAAGCCGTGCAGCACTGTGCAAAGCACGCAGGGCTGTGCGATGCCATGCAGCGCTGTGCAGCACCACGCACCTCTTGCCTTGCACTGCAGCACCAGTCCGCCCAGGGACCCGGTGCCCTGTGCACGACCGGACTTCTCCGCTGCCCCATCCCCGTCCCCTGCCCCCAGCCAGGCTCTCGCCGCGGCTCCCTTCTGGTTTTCATTACCCTCCTCCAAGCTGAACACGAACAGCCTAATTTGGAATAACAGCCGAGTGAGTGCGAAGGGGAAAAATCCTGCACTCTCTCTTTTCCTGAGCTAATCCCCTGACAAATTCTGCGCAGCCCTGGCTGTGGTCTTGTTCCAGAGATGCCCCTGATTAAAATGGAAATACTCCCCAATCCTCTCCCTTAAAGGAGAAGCTTCCTTCTGTTTATAAAGCTTTCCAAAGGGGGGTTTATGATTTTATTTTAATGGCTGGCCTTCCCTAGGAATGTGGCAGCCGGCTCAATAGCTGCAGGAAACACTGCTGCCCATAAACCCCCTTCATTCAGCGCTCCCTGGCTGACATTGTCATGAAACGAAAATATTCCTGATGCTTATCAGAGGCCCACATCAAAGCGCTCAGGTCATAAATCTCCTGGGGACTGTGCTGCAGACTCCAAATAAAAGCAGCTCCCTGTGCTGGGGGTGTCCCCTCTGTGTCCCAGCCCCCCCGCCCCCCTGCTGGGCTTTGCACCAGACCTTAGCAGGGCTCCCCCCGCCCCAGTCACAGGGCTGGCAAAAATCCCCCTTATTTCATCCCCAGCCGGGGCTTAACCAAAGTTGAAAAAAATCGGGCGTGTGTGCGTGCGTGGGTGGAGAAGGCTCTGCAAAAAGTGTGCGTGGTGGGAGAGCTGCGGTGCCGCTCCCCAGAGGGTTTTTGGGTGCTGGAGTGCGCCCGGGCGTACGGCTCGGGGTGACCCCGTTGTCCCCGGGCCTGCAGCTTGCCTAGCTGTTGTTGCAAACTGGAGCCAGGAGTATTCCCGCAGATCATTTAGATTCAGGTAAATCAGCGTTTTGTGCTCCCAGGAGGATATTCCCCACCAGTTGGGCTGCGGGGTCACCTCCAGGAGCGGGAGCGCTGCTCGCAGCAGGGGATCGGTTGCTCCATGCAGACCTTGAGTGATGGATACTCTGTCTCACAGGTAAGTTGTTCCAAAAGTTAATTATCTTCCTGGTTGCTCACTTGGGAATTTAATCATGCTCTGCTGAACTGACGCCCTGATGAACAATTACAGAAGAGCCCAAAGGGGAAGTTTCCATCTACCCTCAGCAGCCGGAGCCGTGCCCTGACAGCAGCCAGATTTGCAGCCTGGGCCAACCACAGGGGGCTTCGCCTTATTTCTCCTTCATGGCACCAGCGACCAAGGCGGCTGGAGCAGCAGCAGCAGCACCCAAGGGCCCCAGCTGAGCCTCGGGGCTGCAGCTCTGCCCTGCACCATCCCAGGGCTGCCCCGACCCCGCAGCCTCTCCCCTGGGGGCGAGCCCCTGGTGCGTGTGGGCATGGGCGGCACGTGCCCCTTCCTTGCGAAGCAGGGCGATGGAGTTGAAGCCTTGACGAGCAAGGTTTGAAATGCAGAAGCTCTCGGAGAGCCAGACACTAATGTGACATCTCTCTCCAGCACTTGCCATGCCCTCCCTTCCACGGCTTTGATGTTAACTTCTTACAAGCTCTGCGACGGCTGTAGGATTTGATCAGGAAACCATGCATGTTAATAGGGAGAAGCGATTCCTGGCTTCCAGCAACACGAGGGGTAGGTGCAGGCTGCGTGCCCTGGGCGTTGCAGCCCGTTTGCTCTTTCGGGGTGTTCAGCCCAGGTCTTTTGGGATGCGGCAAGCCCTCGGCCCGGTGTGCCACGCTGCAATAATGGATGGGTTATTCCCTGGCCAGGAGTCCTCGAGAGGGGCTGAAACCCACTTGGCCACACTTGGCACGTGGTCCTGCCTCTGTTGACATCCTCCTCCAGAAGTAGGTTAGCTTTCCCCTTGGCTATCAAGGCTGTGTTCGTGATGCTCAGGCAGTTCTGATATTTAGTCACTGCACCGGTGTCGGGTGGGTCTTAATTATTTATAGCTTTTCTATCCTGTTTTCTCAAGTCATTTGGGAAGAGGTGACAGGTGAAGACTTCTTGTAGCAGATGCTTATGAGGCGGGTGAGGTGCCTGCTGCTCAGATGAGAAGAAAAGAAAAAGTGTCTTCAGCAGGGGAAAAATGACAAAGCTACATAGGAGCTGCCTTAGTTAATAATCAAGGAGGGAAAAAAAAGAAAGAAAGAAACCTTCCTTAGGTCTCTGGAAAAAAAAAAAAAAACATTCCTCCTAAATAGATGGATGCTCTGGGGAGCAAATGCCACCCCTTTGCATGTGTGGCCCTTCATTTCGGCCTTTATTGCTCTTTTATGATGTGCTGCAGGGATTAGGGCCAGGGACAAGCCGGAGCCGTGGTGCAGCCCCGTCCCCGGGGAGCTGGCAGCCCGGGGCCGGCGGAGGACAGAGACAAGCGCCCATCGAAGCCTGCACAGCCCTGGCCAGGCGCTGTCTGTCCCTGGGTGTGCAGGGCAGGAGGAGGCTGCCTCGTCCTTCTCTGCCCCTTCCTGCTCCATCCCACCCGCAGGTGGGCCAGCGTCGGGCTGGGGACGTGGCCACGAGCAGGGCACGCGGGGGCTTGGCCGGCTCAGCCCCGGCTGGTCCTGGCTCTGCGAATGTCACCTTGGGTGCTTTAACCACGGCAGATCCCTGCTAATTAACATGGGTTCACCACCCAGCTATTCTTGGACGAAGGAGCTGTTAGGTACAGGGAGGGGAGGGAATCCACCTCTCAATCGGTCTCTGATGGACCTGGGGCAGTGTGGGCAGCCCGGGGCTGTCACAGCACACCTTCCTTGGTGCCTGCCTTTCTCCAGGCACAAACACAGCTCCCATCCCGCTGATCCCCATTCCTGTGGGGGCTCTGGCAGCAGCGACGGAGCCTCCTGGTACACGGGGTGCAGCTCCCGGTGCTGTGCTCGGGAGGCGGCGCGGGGCAGCGATGAACTCCCGGTACCTGCCGTCGGCTCCAGGTATGACACATGCACAAAGGTGCCTTTTTATAGGTAGGAAATTATAGGTGCCATGACTTCAAAGGCTTTTGCAACAAGAGCTTTCCCTTTGATAAATGACAGCATCATTAATAGTGATTTATTACACGGGCTATTTCGACAAACAGAAATAACCAGTTTCTTTTCATTTGGCTCGGTGGTTTTTTTTGCTCTGGGCTACCCAGACGTACGAGGTGGCTGGTAACAGCTGTTTTACTGCTGGTAAGACATCTCATTTATTAACTTGTCATCATGTGTCATAAAGTTTAGCAAAATGCTAGATGATTGTGTACTTAAGGTAGGTAATTACCCCATTATTAAGGCTGCCTTCTTTATTTATTTGCTCTTCTGGTGGTTTGTTCCTACCTTTGCTCTACATACTGCCTTAGTCACAGGGCACGGAGATGCGCTGCCTTGTAATTATCAGCGTGCTGACTTCCACTCTGCTCTTAGCAAGACATGAAAGGTGTCGTGCCAGCTGCCGCTGGCTCCGTGGGGATGGGAACGTCCGAGGGATGCTGCTCGGGGAGCTCCGGTGCCTCGGGGCCGCCTCCGACCTGGTCCCTGTCACCGAGCACCTCGAAAGCAGCTGTAACAGCAGCCGGAGCTGGGAAAACACATGTGCTGGAGGTGTCTGAGAGCAGGATGTCTGATCCCGGGGAAGGAAGCACCCAGGGCAGCACGCTATCACTGACCTGGATGGGGTGATGGCCTGCACGAAGCATTCCTGTGTCGTAACCCTGCCTGCCGTGCCAAGCTTCTAATTAAAACTCCTGGAGATGTCCCACGAGTGTGGAGGCAGATCCACACCTCGGTGAGGACCTGCCTAGGCAGAGGAGGGAGCCGCGGGCAGTGCAGGATGACGGCTGCCCCCGGGGCTCCCCACGTCTCCCTGCCCCTTTCTGAGCACACTGCTGCCAAGGGGAGGCTGCGGGAGGCTCAGCCTCATGCCCCGACCTCTTCCCTATCTCCCCAACCCAAACAGCACCCAGCTGCCCGAATAAACCTCCTTGGGTAACTTTAAAAGGGCTTCAACGTTGGGAACCGCCTCGTAGCCAGCTGTTAGCCAGGCAAGCAGCATCTGCTGCACTGGCTCATGTGGCTCCTCTGCTCCAGGACTTGGCCAGGATGGTGGGAACCCCCCTGGGGAGGTGGCAGTGGGCTGGGTGCCCCTGAACCCACACCAGCTCTTTAGCTCTTGGTACCACGTCGGTCCCCCAGCGAGCAGGGCGACGCCGGCTGCACCCTCGTGCTGTGCCTGGGGACAGCCGGGACCTGCCTCAGCCCGGCTGCTCTGCCAGGGCTTTGTCTTCTTGGGCAATAAGGGGAGATTTATCATGCTGCAAGGGGATTTCGGCAGCTCCTTGCCCCGCAGGGAAATGGTGTCCCAGTTGCCAAAGCCCCCGTGGCCAGCAGCGCCCTGACCCCGTTGGGAAAGGCTCCCCCAGCTTTAAGCTTTCCTGTTTCCCTTCCACGAACTGCAAGGTCAGTCAAGATCAGAAAGAGAAATAACCACCGAAAACAAACAAACAAACAAACCCAACCCCAAAACAAAACCCAGAAAGTCCCCACTACCTCACACGTTTCTTCCTGGCTCTGCCCTGAATGTTGATCGGGGAGTTTCAGCCGTAAATCCATCCCGTGTGGTGAGAGGCTTTGTGTTGTAATTAACAAGTGACTATTGCACAGCAATTACCTGGAGGTTAAGATTCAATTTCCATAGCTACCGAAGGTGCAGCGAGCGGCTTTCTTCAGTCTTTCTGGGGGAGACGATGCTCTTAACACTACAAGGTGTAAATCTCGGGTAGGGTGCGTACCTGCTGGGAAGGAAAGCCCCGGGGTGTGCGGGGAGAACAGCCCCTGTGCCCCAGGCCCCACACCCACACGCCTGCAATGCCTGCTCCGAGGGATTAGGAGGGGTTTGGCAATGCCCAGGCTGTGCACGGGGAGGATCGCATCCACCCAGCACCTGCGGAGCTGGGGAAGCAGCGATGGGACCCCGGTGCCCTGCGGAGGGGGACGGGGCTGGAGGTGAAGGAGCCTTGGGGGGGGTTCGGTGCTCGGAGAGCTCAGGGATCGGGGCGTGGATGGGAAAACCCCACCCCAGAGAAGCCCCCGAGGCCCAGAAGTGAATCATCCCGTTTCCATTTATTAAAATAACATTTTTGGCACAGAGAGATGTTAAAAGTGAAAACGGGCGAAAGACCTCTCTCATCCCCCATCAATCTCCCGGGGTATTTACCACCGTAGCGATATTGATCTCCCCAAAGTGCCGGATGTGCTCGCTTGTTCCGTTCGACACTCGCAGTGAGAAGGTGTTTTCTGCACATAAACCCACGAGCACACCGCATAAACCCATCCCCAGGGATCGGGGCTTTGGTGGCAGCACTGCCCCAGGTGCCCCCCTGCTGTCAGGCTCTTGGGCACAGCCCTTCGCCCCTGGGCGCCCGTTGTGCCCCGGGACACGCGAGCCCTCCACGTCCCCGAGACATCCTCATCCCTGCACCAGCCACCGGGGTGGAGATGGGGAAGGAGACTTTACCCTGTGGTTCCCCACCCAGGGGGGGCTTTTCTTACAATAACTTCTCTGGTGTTGTTTTATGTGGGACTTCAGGTGCTGGGGTGTGTTATGGCTGAGTGCAGTTGCCCAAGCCTGATGGTAGGGCAGCGAGGAGTGTTTGGACCTCAGTGTCTGCCTCCAGGCCCCTTGTTTCTGCCTCCTGCTGCCCTCAGCTCCATCCCCACAGCCCGCACCCAAAAAAAACGCTTTGCTCGCTCGAAGCCAGAGGCTGGAGCCCGGTTCCCACCCCTGGAGCCGACACTGGTGGGGCACGCTGCAGCTCTGCAGCCCCTCGACCCCAATTTTTGCGTGCTCCAGGCTGGGCACTGCCTCTGAGGGCGGCTTCCAGCCAAGAGCTGGAGGGCGCGGGCTGTAGGAAACCACACGGTGTACAGTTTCTGGAGATCCTTTCTGCCGCGGTGTCAGCCCCGATTACATCAGTCAAGTCGCGTTACGCGGCCGGCGGGCTCTAATGGGAAGTGACAAACGTGACGGGGCGCGGGCGGGCTCTGGAAGCGGCACCAAGGTCCCCGAGGACCGGTCCCCCTGCCCCTCTCGTTGCTCCAGGCTCGGTCCTGCCTCGGCAGCACACATCCTGCTCGGCTGGGTCCCAGGAGCCAGAGCAAGGGCTCAGCAGGGAGAGCACCGAGCTGCCCAAGCTGGCTCAAAGCCTTCAGATGCCAAACCTCTTGGGTTTGCTCCTCCTGGGGCTCGCCTTGCTCCCAAACCATTGCAGAGAGGTTTCCCAAAGCGCCTGCGAGCTCTCCCGAAGAAAGGAACCACCACAAAGCCTTCGGAGGGGATTTTCACCTGCTATCAGTCCTCCCCGACCTTCAAGGTCTGCGGTTATTGGCGTTTTGTTCTGGCTGAGTCAATATTAACTTCTTAGGCCAATAGAGAATAAATAGAAAATAATAAGCAATGTACGGTTGGTATCGATTTATGATTATTTGGGTCTTTTGCATGAGTTTCTCACATGCAAAGTAACTCTCAGCCTGCAAGGCGCGTGTGTTTGTTAGCACCAAGAGACGCAAATGGGGCTGAGGGAGAGATTTGCTGCAAGGTTAAAAACACCTTGTAAAGAATGCGAGGAGTGACTTACAGCCCTACCTGGCAGGGGCTCGCGACCACTCGGAGAGCTCTGGGATCATCTTGCAGGTCTTAAAACATGCTAAAAATGTTAAATCAAATGAACTTTGCCACTTCCCTCCGAGCGAGGCGCTCGGAAAGAGCGTGAACACCAGCATCGAGTGAACTTCACAGGTGGGAGGATCGTGGCTGTGCTGCGAGCACGAACCGGCTCTGCACGACGTTGAAACGGATCACAAGGAAAAACTGCAGAAACAGCTGAGAGGCATTTCTCATTTGAAAAAAAAAGGAGCGGGAACAGAGAGGACGTTTTGGGTTGTGATGTGGCTTTGAGCATCGTGGCCATGCGGTGGGGCTGCTCTGTCTGGGGCTGCGCGTCTCTGCGTCCCGGCGCTGCTGCGGGGCTGCTCCTGCTGCTGAGCACCACTTCTGAGCAGTGGCTGCAGCCTGGGGAGGGCTGGGGGCACGCTGCAAACCCCTCCTGGCTGCCCCAAAAGGGGGTGCCCCTGCAAACGGGGGGCTTCCCGCAGCGGGACCACGCTCGCCCTGTCGTCATCCCCGCTTCGTGGGCCGCCCGGCAGCTCCGCGCTGCTGAGAGCTTTTTCCTCCTTTCTGCCTTCCCAGCCCCGCCGTCAGGATGTTTATAAAACTCGGAATCAATTTGAAGCCCGGAGACGTTCAGCCGGGGAAGCACGGTGCTGATAGGGTCAAAAGGCCCGCCGCCAATACGGATCACACAGCCTGACGGATTAATTCGAGCTGTCAGAACCAATACGCTTAAAAGCGCGCACGGAGGCACGGGGGCTGCTTCCCAAAACCGAGGGTCACTTTTTGCCAAGTCCCACGGAGCAAAGTAGGGCCGCGGGACCCAAATCCCTGCCCCTGCGTGGTCGGTGCTCAGCACCCCCAGCACCCCCAGCACCCCCAGCACCCCCAGCACCGTGTCCGTGGGCTGGCGGCGGCGGCAGCGCTCCCCTTCCCGGCGTCCCCGCGCTCCCTTGCTGGCACGGAGGCAGATCTGAGAAGCTGCAGGAAGTACATTTGTTATTGGGAACGCTTTGATATTTCGCATGTGAAATGTCTGCATGCTGGAGAAGTTCAGGCATCTGGCAGGAAATTACCATGAATCCTGTTTCTCTTAACAGTCACACACACGCATGCCGCGGCTCTCCTTCCCTTTTCCCCCTTTTCCTTGCTCTCCCTGACTGCCGGCCTCCTCCTCTCCCCACCTTGGGGCCTGATCCAGCCCCACAGAGCACCCCCAGCCCCGTCCCTCTGCTCCCTCAGCACCCCTGGCAGCGGGGAGCCCTTCCCCAGCTCCAAGGGGGAACGTGACAAAGGGCTTTTGGGCAGCACGCCGGGCTCTTTTACGCACTTCTACCTCCAAAGTGACTTCATGGAGAGAGTCCTCCATCTGGCTAAGGGCAGAGTGGGCTGAAAACCAGAGCTTCCCCATGGAGCTCCATCCCTTGTGCCATGCTCCTTGGGCATGGGTGTCCCCAGGTTCAGCAGAGCCCCCCCCAGGAGCGCTGGCTCCCTTTTCCCTTGCTCCCCGCTCCCCGCAGGGGTTTTTTGTGGGCTTTGCCGCCCAGCGAGAGCGCCCCAGGTATTGCAGCGAGCTCCTGGGCGCCGGCAGAGCTTGGCCACGGATCTGAGGCCGTGGGCACGCAGGCGGCGGCCGCGGCGCAGGCACCGAGAGCGAGCCTCCGACGGGCTTTTCGTGTTGCTTCCTGCTCGCTGCAGCCTTGCCGCGGAGTTATCGCTCCCATCAGGCTGCTGTCAGGCGGCTACGTTCCGTATCACTCACCGCGAGTGCAGCCCTTGCCAAAAAAATTATGGCTGTATTAAATGATTTTATTACAGTAAACTGCAGATTGCGCAGTGTAAACACAGGTGGTGCAACACACCTCGCTTTTCAACTGCGTCCAGGCCAGCAGGAACAACGCACTGGAGCAGGATCTGGCCCCGGACCCTCTGCTCCCCAGGCTCTTTTCCCAGCATGGTTTTTCCTCCTCCCCATCCGAGGGCGGTGAGGTGTGGGGACCCCCAGGAGCCCCCCGTTGGGCTGCATTTTTGGGGCAGGCAATTTCTGACCCATTTTTCAGAAGGCCCGCAGGGTCAGAGCAGATCCGGGGATGCCAGCCCTTCGTAAAACCGGCAGGCCTGCATTTTGCACGAGGTTTTCATTTTTGTCGCGTTTGCTCCAGTCCGGGAGGGAAACCTAATGGGAAGCGACTGCAGCCCCCCACACCGCATCCTGCTTTGGGTCAGCTGAAACACCAGGGCATGGAAAACCTGCAATAATTGGCACGGGGTCCCTGTGGGGATGGCAGCAGGCGCGCTGGGGCTGCGGGGCAGCACGTGCTGGGCTGAGATGAGCGCCTGCAGGAGCACCGAGGCTGGGGCAGGGCAAGGGAAAAACCCAGCAGATGTTACACGAGGGTGGTGGGAGCCCTGCTGCTGTCCCTGGGGAGGATGGGGACCGGTGGCACGGGTCATGGTCCGGAGCAGGAGCCGTCGGAGCAGGAGCAGTGCCCACGCTGGGCTGGATGTGAACACAGAGGCCCTTTGAGGATCAGCCGTCGCCTGTAGCTGCGCAGACCAAAATATCTGCGGGAAGGACAGCCCCGAATCTGCCTCCTCCCCGGCTTGGAGAAAGCGCTTTGGAGCACGGGCTGTCTTTTTCCCCTCTCCTTTTACTTTTACAGGTTTCATTTTGGCTTTGATTCCGGCAAGTTTACTGACAGATTACTTCATTTTAACTCTATGGCTTTCCTGTCTTGTGGGAGGCATATTTCTAAGTATCGTATTTATCAAAAGGTCTGTGCAAAAACAAGGGCCAGAATTACTCTTTTGATGGTTCCCCCAATAACTACAACCGCAATAAATTTGTCAGGGACCTTTTGTGCCGGGGTCTGGAAGCGGGGTGCGGGCACGGTCGCCCCAAATTGGGGGCTGGTCCCCCCCTTCCTGCGGCAGCGGCACAGCTGGGCTCGCTGGCGGGGCCGCCCCTCCCGTCCCTGGGGGGACATATTTCCCCCTCCTATAACTTTAAATCAGAGCAGCATTTCAATAAATCATGGTGAACACTTATTTATTGGACATAGTTTTGGGGCTCTTAAAGCACGGAAAATAAATTTAATGGAGCGTTTGGAGCATTTCTCCAATCTTTTGAGGGATTACTTGGGGAATTTGTCAACGGAGCCAAGCACAGCAGCTTGATCCAGAGAGATGGGAAAGAAATTATGGGAGATACTCTACAAAGGCCCAGGTGTACCCTAAATCACATCAAAAAAGATTAATGTCAAAGGATTGCTTGCCAGCAGAGTTGATTGGCAGCACTGCAGTTTATTTAATAAACTATCATTTTAGCCAGAGGGTGACTTTAATCTGAATTACATTTTCTTGTTTTGTCATACGCCATGCCAAGCGATTTATTGAATACTGTTGCATACTTCTTAACCTCAAACACTGAAAGAAAAAAGACGGAAAGCCTGGAGAGCCCCTGAAAAGCCTTGAGACAGCAAAGCCTGCCCTGCGCGCGGGGCCGCAGCTCTGCTCCTGCTTTCCTTGGGCTCGGCTGGGGAGATGCGGGAGCAGAGGCAGGAGCTGAACCCGGGGTTTTTGCACATCTCTGAGCCAGGACACGAGGTGCCAAAACCGCTGCCCGTTCCCTGCCCCAGCCCCAGGCTGGGTTTCGAGGCTCTCCTGCCTTCCAGGATCTCTGAGGCTTGGCGTAAGAGTGGCGATGGACAGGGCACGGCAGCAGAAAGCAGCAGGGACAAAAGGCTTTTGCAAAAGGAGAGCAAAACCTAGAGGAAGAAGTGCCTGGGATCCCCTCTGCTTCCTTCAGCCCGTGCTGATCTCCCCAGGAGAGCTCCCAAAGGACCCTGCTCCAGCTCCCGGCGCCTTCCCGAGAGCCTCGATGAGTGTTGGTGGAGCTCTCCCTTCCTCTCCTCCTCCCGAAGGGTTTTGCAAAGGTTTCAGAAGCCTTGGTGAGATGCTAGGAGTGTCACAGCCGGGGACGGGAGCCCCCTGCACCCCGTGCCGAGCCCCACCAGGCCGGCACCGCAGCACCTTGTGGCCCCGTGCTGCGAGAGCTGGGGCCCGCCGACCCGTGGGCCTCTTAAATAATGTGTTTGTGCAAACAGACAAAGAAATCCTAACTAATAATAATCCTCGTTCCAAGATTATGATTGAGTTTTTCCCCTGTTCTGCTTGATATTTCTGCCAAAGAAAGAAAAATCCTTGCTGAAGTCTAGCAGGAAATCCAATAAAATTTCTTCAAAAGATGGGTCTGACATTGAAAAATAGCAAAATTATAAAAGTAGGCCTCAGAAAAGAAAAGGGGAGAGTTATTATATCTGGCACCTACCGAGGGCCCAAAGCTCCCTCTCCAAATGAGCCATCACAGATTGAAAGTGTTTAGCTTCCCGTTGATTAAATATGGTGAAGGACCCGAGGCGTGCCAAGCCTTGGGGATCGAAAGTTTGTTTTCAGTCAGAATGTGTTTTCAGTCAATGGAAAAAATGGTCGGCCTGTGCCGGGGTATGTAACTGAGAAGCCTCAGGTTTGGAGTGAGTAATGACTGTGATGCAGAAATGCAGGAGGGTTGTTAATCATTCGACCCCAGCCCCCATAATTCAACTCAGCAACTCATACGACTTTGGAAGTCTTTTTATTTTTTCCCTGCTCTTTATATATATATATATAAACCATTTTCCCTACTTTTTTTTTTTTCTTCTTCTTTTTTTCCTCGTATTATTCTTGCATCCCTTTTCCCCCAGGTGAGCGCAGCCCCGTGCCATGCCGGGCTGTGGCTGAGCCGTGGCGATGGGGCTCCTGGCTCCTACCCCAAATTCTCCTGCCTGTGGCTTGGGCCAGGAGGGGTCCCCGGGCAGCAGAAACCCCTCGGGACGGCGAGCAGGGGCAGCACCAGCAGCCGCCAGCCGACGGCCCCGGACGGACACGGTCCCGCCAGTGAGACCTGCTGGCAAAGGTTTGGTGGAAACGGCTCTCCTGGAGAGCGCCGCGGGAAACCGCACGTCCCTGCAGACAGAGGAGGCCATTGAAAATACCCCCCCAATTTTTTTTAATTTATTTTTTTTTTTTAATTTTTTTGGCAGAAGAGGAGCTGTTCCCTCGCCAGGCTGTGCGCCCGGCCGAGCGGAGGCTGCAGCCCGTCCCCGCAGCGAGAGGCACGGAGCGGGCGATGCTCGGCACCGGCACCCAGCGGGGACCAGCCTGGGGGAGCAACGTCCCCTTTCATAGGGAAAATTGGGGCAGATGGGGAGGATCAAACACACCTCTGCAGCCCCCGGGGTGAGCTCCAGGCTGAGCCCGAGTTCAGCGCCGGGTCAAGAGGTTGCTGCTGGGAGCAGCTGCAGGGACAGGGGTGGCTCTGGGGACAGGGGGTGGCTCTGGGGACAGGGGGTGGCTGCAGGAATTTGTCTTGAATGGCCACAAAACCGTACCTGGTGCACAAGGAGCCTGCATAAATCATCCCTACAGCCACAGCTCCCGGCTCCCTCCCCATCCTTCCCATTCCTCCCTGTCCCTCCCCATCCCTCTCATCTCTCTCCACCCCTCGGGTTCCAGCGTGGGCTTCTCCCCGTGCTCCTCCCCACCACCTCCCCACACCCCTCCATCCCTTTCTCACCCCCCCCAAGAGATGCCTGACTTTATCCATTAACTTTGTTTGCTGGGCTGCTTCTCATTAGATAGCCAACAAATTCCAGGAAGACAGGACACCCACTGGGCCTAAATGAAATTAGAGAACAGAGCAGTGCTACAAGTGGTTTAATTCAAATTATAGTAAGGCATTATTGCCAACTGCAAGTGCTCAGAATCATGAGTCAGACCCCCACAAGGAACGAGACAGGCTTAAAAAAATTATGACTTGTTAAGTATATAATTAACTTTGGGGTTATTTTTATTTACCTTCCAGTTTTTAGCCTTCAGGAATCAAATTTTTGAGCTTGCCTGAATGAGCGTTGGAAACCACTTAAAATTAAAGAGTGGGGGGGAGAGGAAGAAGAGAAGCCTCCCACGTTCCCACGATGCCAGGGGCTGGGGATTGAAGGCGACACCACGTGTCACAGGAGCGGCGATAGCATCTCCGGAACCGGGGCTGCTGCGGAAATCAAAGCCCAGCGCGCTCCTCCGAGTCAGGAGCTGCGGGCAACTGCAAATATCACCCGCAGAGGACCTCTGGAACAAGGCGCTGCTTTCTTCTCCGAAGCGAGCTCCCTGCTCTTGCGTGTCCTGGGCGCCGCACAAAGGGGCTTTGATGGGAGCCCCGGTGAGCTGCTGGCCCCGCGCACGAGGCGAGGGACAGGTGGGGAAGCAGGGGGAGGCTGCGGCATGGCAGGGACCTGCCCCCGGCCACCTGCACAGATTTGCAGTGGGGAAAACGCCAGGAGGGGGAAAAAAAATCAAACTCTTAGAGTATAATAGTACTGCGTCTTGCAGGAGAGGCAGGACCCCCAGGACCAGCCCCAACTTGCACCACTGCCATCAGCAAGCACAGTTCCAGCAGCAGCTTCTGCTCCCGGAGCTGTTTTCTTCTTGAGAACCGGCGTTTTTGCAGGGAGATGGAGCAGTGAGGGACACCACGGAAAGACCTGAGGCTGATGTAACGTGCACGATGTTGGGCAGGAAGCATTTGGGGAGGCCAAGCAGGATGGCTGCGTGATGCCAGCTGTGCCGAGGAAGCGATGGGACGTGGCAGGGCACTTTTCTTGGCCGAGGGCCGAGTTTCTCTGTGTGCCCAAGCCGCTCGCGCAGCCTCGGAGCAAGCGGAGCCTGGGGGAGCCGAATGGGCCAAGCCTCCCCTGCTCCCTGCCTCGGGTTGTGTCTTCGCCTGTTTCCGCTGAACAGATAGTACCCTGCTATCTTTCACTGAAACATCATGTCCAATTTATCCCTTGATTAAACCCATATTTTGCTTGGCTATATGTCAAATATAAGAGGGCCGCACTCAAGTGAACTAATCTTGGTTTACTTGCCAGTAGGTAATTTGATAGACAATTTGGCAGGCATCCACTCTAGAATTAAGCAAACCTGAGCAATAAAGATGTAGAAAAACAATCCTGAAAAGCCATAATGAGCCGTCTAGTTTCATTCAATAGCAACTTGTTCCACTTTTGCTTCTGCTGCCACGCAGGACCCGGCGCCTGGCAGTGCCCAGGAGCAGTGGGCACCGCTTGGCCCGAGCCCCATGAGCAGCCCCGAGCCCGGTGCTCCTAACGCTGCCCTCGGGGTGGCAGGAGGAGCCCTGGCTCCAGATCTGCTGGCTGAAGAGGCAGCAGGAGGATCTGCTGAATCCAATCTCAGAAACTGCTCCTGCACCCACGTCCCTGCCCTGCTCCCAGGGGTGCCTCTGCCCGTGGCTACACTGGGGTCGTGCCGTGCATCGCGCCCCGTGGCCGGGCAGGAGGAATCCCCCCCACCCCGTGCTTTTTATCACCAGCAGGAAAAATTCCTTGACACCACTTTCCCCCCAGCAGGCCTCTGATTTAGGGCAGCAGACCCCGGTCGGAGCAGCACCAGGAGCACAGTTCTGGCTGTCAGAAGGGGTGAGGACAGGTTGCCAGCAGCACCCTTGGGCGCACTCCTCGAGCACATCCCACCGAGGGCTGTGACGCCTGCAGAAGGTCCCCGGAGGTGGCACGACCAGGGCTGCGTTTCAGAGCTGTGCTCCTCTGGGGCTGTGGACAGAGCAAAGGGGCTGTCAAGCCGCCGCCGCGCTGCTCCATTCCTCATAATGCCATTATGTATTGCTGGTATTAATCATGCCGCTAGGTAAGCATTATGGCACTTTTATGGTAGCTTTGAAGCTAATCTGTCACTAATGCCTTCTGGATTATCATGATTTCTTACAGTTGTGATTCATTAACTCAGATGCCTAATAGAATTAGTATTAAACATCTTCCATAGATTTCTGCCTCAACATGTTGAGTTTTGAAAGCCTTTTCAATATTTCATTGTGTTGTATTAAATGGCACGTCAGGCACATTGTGTGGTCTCCTGCAGAACCTGGCGCACGGAGAGCCACCGGGGGCCAGCTCCTGGGACCAGCGCTGGGGCATTGCGGGGCCGGGGCCGGATCCTGCCTGGGGAGGCTGCGCAACATCACGAGGGGTTTCCAGACAAGCTCGGTGGCACAGCTGCTCGCTTCCAGGCACGCGAACCCGTCACCGGATAATGAAGCTGGTACAGAAGAGGTTAATCTGCTTTGAGGACAGAAAATGCAGTGCAGGTACTAAATATGATTGTGATCATTACTTGGCCCTGGAGGAATCCTTTCCCTAGACACTGCAGTGCCATTCCTAGTAGGACTATTATTCCTAATAATCAATATTAATTTTCAATGCATTCTCTGGGGCTCAGAATTATTTTCTTGTTTAGGATAAGATCTGTATCTTGAAGCAGCCTAAAAAGAGGTATTATTAGTGTTACTATTATTTGCATTATCGCTATTATCTTGGGTTTAAAAAAAAAAAAACTTATTTAGATAGCCATCTCTCCCCGGCAGCAGCTCACAGACCTTTATCTGCCTACCTCCATCTGCGTGTGGCGGGTAACAAAATTTTACAGTTATTATTATTAATAACGCAGGGCCAAGACCAGAACAACGCTGCACGAGGCCATGCGTGCGTCCGTGAGGCCGGGCAAGGCAGCGCGGTGCCTCCTGCTTGCTTCGGAGGCTTCCCGAAGCCATGAGCCCCCAGCGAGCGGCCGCCGGGCTCTGCTGGGGCACCCGGCCCTACAGATGAGCAGCGTAGGGCTGGGGCCGGCAGCGGGCTCTGGGAAGAGCCTGAACTTTGGGATGCTCCTCTGAACCCCACGGCAAAACCTTCCCGGAGCGCGCCCGCCCTGACCCCAGGAACCCCGCGCGGAGGCCGTCAGCAAGGAAAACAGAGCGGGGGAACTTCAAAGCGGTGATTAGGAGCAGCTGTGCAAATTGACAAACCCAGGAGGAGCGAGGAGCTGTACCTGTACCTGCCTGCTGCTGCTGCTGCCCTTGCGGGGGCTCGCGGAGCCCCCAAGATGCAGCCGGCACTGGTTTGCTTGGCACGGAGCAGCGGGGCCGGCGCTGCTTCCCCGCCAGTGTTAATAAAATTCCTCTTGCGGGGTTTGAGAAAGAAACACCGCTTTTAGCGAGGCTCCTCTGGAAAAAAGGTCAGCTTTGGGGCAGGCGTTTGACTGATAGCCTGCGAGCGGCGAGGGGGAGAGGGGTCGCTGGGAGGCTGTGAAAGGTGGCTTGTCCCGCTGCCAGAGTCAACGTGTGCCTGTGATTGAAGCCCGCATCCTACCCCGCTCCCGCTGCCATCCATCACGCCCGGCACCGACAGCCCCACAATTTGTAAGTGGCCCCGCTCCCCCCGCAGCAGCTCTGGGCATCGCGGGGGGGACACAAGTTCACAAACGAGGGACAACAGGGAGCAAGCAGCCCCCTGCACAAAGAGCCTTGTGCAGGAGAGGTGACACCGGCCCTGGGCTGGGGTCCCATTGCCTCCAGTCCTGTCCCCCCCAGGCCTCCTGGGGACAAGTCCCCTCCACGGAAAGGGATGCGCCCTGCTCACAGCAATGCTGAGCATTTTTCTGTCAGCATGATGTATTTCCCAACTGCAAGTGGCTTCTCAGAGAAACCCTCTGATTTTATTTTATTTATGTATTTTGGTATGTGAGCGCATGTTCAGGGGGAAGGCAATTCTTAAAACTTCTTTAGCTCAATTGCCTAGAGCGGGCATTTAAACCCTCGGTTTTGGTTACAGAAACAGTTTGGTTCTCTCCTGGATTTATTTAACGAAACCCTGAAACCCCCCAAAGCAGAGCTTGGCCAGGAAGAATCCTGCCCCCTGCTCCCCCAAGGAACATCTCCGCTGGGGCTGGGGCTCCAGCGTTTCTCCCCGGATTGGAAAAGCCACTTTTCAGAGGAACGTCCTGCTTTAAAAGGAGGAAAACCAGGCGGTTCCAGCGCTGGGACGAGGGCTGCTCACTGCAGCCTTTGTTTCAGGGAGTGAAAGAGGCGGTCACGGGACGGCAGTCAGCCGGCAGGACAAGGAGGGGGGCGAGGAGAAAACTTTAATTAGGGTAACTTGAAGGCGGGCTTTAACCGACAGCCGGCGGGAGGCCCGGTTTGATCTCCTTGTGGGACAGAGCGTGTGATTAATTGTGGCCTGTTGAGGGGACGGACACCTGCCCGTCACATGCCTGGGCTCCCAGCACGGGCTTTGATCTCGCAGGCTGCGTGGGAGGGTGCTGGGTGGGCACCTCGGTGCGCGCCCCCGCGCCGCTTTCTTGTCGGCTGCGGGGGGTCTGGGGGACAAGGGGGGTGGAGAGGAGGGGTCTTGGCCCGGGGTCAGCCCGGGAGGAGGCTGGGGATCACCCCAAGGGTAAGGTCTGTCCCTGACCCAGGAGGTCTGTGCGCCTCGTGGGAGAAATAGCCAAGAGAGCAGAGGGGATGCTCAGACCCCAGCACTGCCACAGAGCCGCACTGGGAAGGTCCCCTCGGCCCCTGGACCTGCTCGTGGCCAGCCCAGGACACAGTGGGGCTGATGCTGGGGCAGGCGAAGGGGTGCCCTGCGTGGTGTCCCCACCTTTCACCATCCCACTAACGCCCCGTGACTGCCTGCAGCCACCCAGGGCTGCCTGGGGAGCAGCCTCACGAGGTGTCCTCGGTGGGGACAGGGTCCGGGTCACCCAGCCCTTCTCCAGCAGGGTTTTCACACCTGGGGGTTTTCACACCAGGGGGTTTTCACACCCAGCCTTTCTCCAGCGGGGTTTTCACACCATACAACGTGGAGGGAACAGGGTCCATGTCCTGCCCTATGGATGCTGTCCTGCAGGGAGCCTCTTGCAGCACCCTCCAGGCTCCGCTTGCCCACCCGCTCCCCACGCATTTCGAGGGGTGATTGGCACGGGCTCCTTTGCGCCTGGGCCCGGTCCCGGGTTTATTCTCAGCGCTGACATTTGTGCCAAGCAGGCAGAGCATGACATGCCTGCTGCCCGGAGCGGGAGCGGGTCCTACGGGGCGAGAAAGAGGATCCCAACAGCTCCGGTTTCAGCCTGACCTTGAGAGAGCAGCGGGGATGGGACCCCCTCGGGCTGCCCCCATTGCAGGGGGGCACCCGGCACGTCCCGGTGGGGACAGGCAGCGAATTTTTGGCAGTGCTGGGGGATGCTCGCACCGTCCTCAGCAGCTGGCTCTAAGGGGCGAAGGATGAGGGGACACGGCACTGCTGTGGTGGGTGAAGCCATGGCCATCGCTGCTGCCACAGCTTTGGGAACCTCCCTGAGTTTTTTCCCCCCTGTTTTTCCTCCCAGCTTTGCACAGGGACAGGAAGGGTTCTGAGGATGTCCTGGGAGCTGGTTTGAGTCCTACAAGCAGTGAACGTCCCCGATTCTGGGGAGAGAAATGGCCTAACCAAGCTAGAGGCAAGTATGGGAAAGCCCTTCTCTGTTCTGCATGAATATAACAAAAACAAATTTCCAAAAGCCCCGGACAAGCCCAGTAAGTCTGTAATGTGGTGTCCTGTTTCCTAATCTCTTCAGTAAGGAAGCAGTGTGTTGAATTTAAAATATCCCTCTGGTAAATGCTAACTATTTAAAGAGTGCTAGGGTCTTAGAAATGCAAAACAAAGATTTGTTGATTAAAAACACATGGTTTGTTCTGGAGGCATGAGTAGCCAGAAAAATCAGTTCTGACAGTATTTTGGCTTTTTCAATCCCACAAGACATGATGGTGATTTATTATAGTGATGTCAGCTGTGGTTGAAAAAAGTTCCCTGTGTTGTCTTAATAAAAGAGCTTTACCTTGAAATCATTAAACTCTCAGCCTGTTTATTTGAAGCGATGACTGTGAATGTGAATGGTCCCCTCTAAATCACTCGGCCCTTCACTGGAACATATGCCTGCACATGAGGTGCGGTGACAGCCCGGAGCTCGCCTCGCTAATGCGAGGCGTGTGATGGATGTGATTAGCGTGGCTTTGAAACCTGGGGGGGAGATAAGCACGTGGGGCAGGGAGAGGAGCCCCCCTGCCTCACAAAGGGGATGGGAATGGGAAAGACAGCCGTCTCTGTCCTCGGCTGCCGGCCGGGCAGATGTGCAAAGTCGGTGCCGTTCTCCACCGAGGCGGGCGCGCGGTGCTTCGCCCCGCAGCGAGGCAAGGAGAGGGGCTGGAGACGAACGTGCCCAGTGCCCATCGCTGCTGTGAACACCATCAGACTGCAGACAGGTTGGAGTAAAACGTCCAGCTGGGTACCGAAACCAATGTCAGCTGCGAGGCTTTAGCGGGGAAGAGGAAAACGAACTTTTCCTTCCCACACTTAATTTCGCTGCCGAGATATATGGGCGTCATATGCTGCGCACCGGGTACGGAGCGACGGAAGACGTATAACAGAAATAACCTGCCAGGCTCGGCCCACCATCCCTCATCCCCGTTATAAACCGAGCTGAGCTCAGCAAACCACATTAGCGAGGGTCTCTGCAGGAGGAGTGATTTACCTGGGCGCACGCGGCGGCGGCGAGCATTGAAAAAAGCAGCCCACATCCCAACGTGAGACCTACCAAAGCAATGCCCTTGCCGCCTCGCCTTGCCAGCCTCTCCCAGCAGCAAATTGCAGGATACCCTTGCAAAAATCAGGGTGTCCCCTATTTCACAGCGGTGTGAGGGGCTGGAGCGCCCACAGCCTGGCCCCAAGCCCTTCCTCGTGGCTCTGGCCGCAGGTCGGAGCCGAGCGCTGTTTGCTTCTTGGGTAAACACCCGTAATCTCCCCAGCCAGAGTTTATCACTGGGAAGTGAGTTAAATTCTTCTCGGATAATCCCCGCGTGCTGCGGTTTTCTGAGCACGGGATTTCGGGACGGCACGTGATGGAGGCGGGCGGCTGCGGGCAGGATCCGACCCGCAGGAGCTCTGTGCCCCAGCCCCGAAGAGACGCAGGCCATAAATCCCGCACAGCTCCTGCACGAGGCTGCCAGGCCAAGCACGGGAGCAGAGCCTCTGCCTTTGGTCTTCATCGCCGCAGAGCCCTTGACGTGGGAATTATGGTCGAAATAATACAGATGTTGAAAAAAAACCTCTGCGGGTTGTTTACGCTGAAACCCCCGGTATATGGTGGACGGGAGAGCACATAGCGTGAGCCGAACTCTGACCCCGCTGAAGTGCATGGGAATGTTACCAGAGATGAGACGCTTGG
This sequence comes from Heteronetta atricapilla, assembly GCA_011075105.1. Taxonomy (NCBI): domain Eukaryota; kingdom Metazoa; phylum Chordata; class Aves; order Anseriformes; family Anatidae; genus Heteronetta; species Heteronetta atricapilla. The sequence continues at coordinate 4,742,072 of CM021752.1, read as the reverse complement.
CAGATACTAACAGATCGTATATTATCTGCCTTAGCTGGAAGAATTATATTTTTCCATCAGCATGATTATTTTTATTTGACTTTTAAGTCGAGCTGGAAGACAGCGTGGCTTACATCCATCATTGCTGCGGCTATTAGAAAATTAACCCGGCTTAATAAACTTTCTGCATGGCTTGCTTCTGCAGCTGTGTATCCAAAGGAAAACAAATATATCGACTGGTCTGCTGTGGAACTGCATCTCTGAATAAGACTTGCTGGAAGTGAGGAATGGCCTGGGATGGTCCTCGTGTGGCTGTGCCAGAAGAGGTTTGTGTAGAGCTGGGAAATCTTCCCGAAATTCACGTCTCTTCTCTGCCGTGTGCCCGCTCCGTGCGTTACCGAGCCGGTGCCTGGGCTGGGCGCAGGAGCCTCTCCTCTCGGTGCTGAGCACGGAAGGCAGGGGGGAGCCGGGAGCCTGCTGCAGATGGGATTCGAGAGGGAAGAGCCAACGCTCGTCTCTGCACGGAGGTGGGAAGCTCCATCAGTCTGCTGCAGGCCGGCACAACGAGCTGGGCGCTCACGCCTGGCGTCTCCCCCAGGAGATGCAATCAGAGGGAGTTCAGCTGTGTGATGCCATCCCTTCCTTGGTGTGCCGGGCTGCTTTTCTAACCTCTTCTTCAAGCAGCCGCCCCCCTTTGTACTCGCTGCTCCAGAAAAATGTATTTAGTGCTGGGTCTGAGCGCCTGGGGCTGTGGGTGGGAGAGCCTCGAGAAGGGTCTTGGGTTTGTGGATGGGGACCGGGCGGGAGGAGGCAGCACACCCTGTGTGTCCCAGGCTTCTGGGGCAGCCGGAGAACCGTCCACAGAGCAAGCAGAAGACAAAAACAGAGAGGTCTGGAGGGGCAGAGCATCACACACCGATCACCCCTATGGTGTCACGGCTGCAGCGGGGTCCCCGGGCACCAAAACCCCTTGGGTCTGGGTGCACGGCAGTGTGCGGGAGCAGGGGGGTCCTTCCCTCCCTCTCGCGTCTACAAGCAAATTAAAAATTAAATAAATAAACGTGCTAGTTTACAAATAGAACTGTTACTTGTTACTCACAGTATTAACAGTCTCCTTTTATATTTTTTTTTATTTTTTTTTTCGAGGCTGTGAAAGACGTTTGTTTCAGTTGCCAACATCTCTACAGAACTAATGTGGGTGGATTGTGACAGATATAATTTCTCCATCCTACAGTTTCATCAACTTGAGTTCTGTTAAACTATACCCGCTGGGCTTAGCTCCTTTTAAAGTTTCCGCTTTGACAGGTAGATTTATTAGTCTTGAAATTTGTACAAATCAGATGTCACTCGTGGCAACTTGTCAAAATGTCAGTCTGGTGAGGGAGGCATGAAAGGATTTTCTGGAGAGAGACGGGAGGCAGGCTTTAAAGAGCTCGAGCAAAGCAGAAGAAAGGAGCTGGGAGGGATTGCAGCCTTCTTGATCCTGGGGGTTTTACTTTATTAAATATCTAGCGCCATACAGTGGGAGATGCTGTTGGATCCTGCCCGCCAAGACATCAAGGCTGTCAACATCCACTGATGGCTCCTATCTCACAGCCAGTCGAGTTCCGCAGCTTGTTATGTATATTTAGGGCAAGGCTGAGGCATGGGGAGGGGAAAGTTCGGCTCATTTTTTCAGGCTGTTATGTTTGCAATGTTCCATTACAGCCCTGGCAGCCTGAGCACGGAGCCGTGCCGCATGCTCTGCCGGGCAAAGCTTGAGCTGGGGAAATGGGAAAGGGGTGAGAGGAGCGGGGAAGCTCTGCCAGACGCTGCAGGAGGTGATGGATGCTGGGCTCGACCTGCCTGGACAGGATTTCCATCCCCATCCCATCTCCATCCCATCCCCATCCCCATCCCCATCCCATCCCCATCCCATCCCCATCCCCATCCCCATCCCCATCCCATCTCCATCCCATCCCCATCCC